>BGPR01004054.1:0-69330 GCA_013235015.1 Araneus ventricosus
AAATTTATTATTTAAACATATTTTTGAATAATCCTTCCAGTTTTTTTAGGTAGATTTTTTTTATTTCTTATGTAGATAACTGAACAATAATAGTTCTGCGATATAGATTTAGAAATGGAAGAAAAAACATTTTTCCAATTCAAATAATTCTTCTTAATAAATAATAAGAAAGACGAGTACATTTAACTACATTTTAAAGGCAATTACCTTCATTTTCTTAGAACAACAAATAAGTGTAGATTATAATAAGTTGCTGATTAGATTAGATTTCAGTCTAGTATAAAAAAAAGTTTCAAAATGAAAAAAGTAAAATATATCGCTAGAATACAATTTCGTGCCTTCTTTCAGCAACACTTAACAAATATTATAGTTCTTTATGTTTATTCTTCTGAAATATATCACTTTAAAAGAAAAGTTACATATTAACACATTTTCTACTGTCTTATTTGTATAATGAAGCATTCAGTATGTAAATGGAAGATGACGAAATAAAGTACATAACTTTAAATAAAAAGTCAAATATAAATACATTTCGAGATATCCTATTTGCATAATGACGCATTTAATATGTAAAAAGAAGAAAATGGATTTAAGTTTTCCCAATACTAAAGCTTTTATTACCATTCCAATGTTGAATTTTTAGAAGACATATTTTATTCCTCAAACAATTTGTCTTTTAAACAAATTAAAATACTTTGATACAAATTTTACCTGGGGAGTTTAACTTAAAACATTTTATTTTAACATTTTGCCAGTACTATCATTAATAAGACAAAGATAGTTACAAAATACAGGTTTTTGCCACATTAAAAAATAGTTCAGTTCACTTTAATCGGCTAATAACTGAGAAAATTATTCTACATTCAAATTTAAATCTATATTTTATTACTTTAAAAAATAAAAAAACAAATCCTCAGGCTCCACAGATTAGGTTCAGTCATTTCAAAATTCCAAAAATTTTACATTAGGATTTGAGAAAATTGTATTTAATGAGTGCATTAAATTTTCTATTTTTAATGGGGGGGGCAGATTATAATGTTAAATGTTCTTAAATTTGTCATTATTTCCTCCCTAAGGGTGTTTTTGTCTGCTCTTGGTATTGCAAATTTTGCAGATAAATTTCATATCAGTTGCTTTTTACAGGGAATTATTTCAAATGAACTTTCCCAAAACATTTAAGAAAAATAAAACAAATTAAACTGATTTATATTAAATTTATAGAAATATTTAATTTATATATTTTAAAATACAAATAAAGTAATGTTTTGCTTATGATTTTAAGCAGCCGAAACATGTAGTTTAATATAAAGCTAACTATAAATAAGGAATTGCTAAATATGTAAACAGTGTTACGTACGACACATTCTTTCAATCAAGAATGCTTTATATATCTTTATAAATATTTGGTTTGATATAGAATTGAATTCTTATAATGAGGGGTCTGATAATGTTTATGAAAAGCAAACCTATTAACAACAAAATGGAATAAATGACTGACCGGTACTCAGTCGGTTTTCAGTTGTCAAGAATCGTTTGCAACATTTCTTAACCTTAATATGCTTTATATTTAAATTTTTCTATCCGCCATATCCAAAAATATTAAGCTAGAAGTATAGCTAAAGGAGAAATACGCAAAGTTCGACAGAAAAGAAAATTATGAAGAATATCTGAAATTAATTTAGATTTTGGAAAGTCTTGTTCTACTAGAAAAAAAAACAAGTAAGTACGCATGGATCTTCACATGGAACCTAGGCCAAGGAATGATTAACTTGACAGACATTTTTTGAACATTCATTCAATGAGCAGAGAAAGGGTTTTCGAGACAAAAATTGGATTTCTGCCGTTTATAAAATAACCAAAATTTTTCTTTCGCTGTCGACTTTATTAGAGACTCTCAACGGTTGGATGGGCAGAGTTGGCGTTTTTCATAATTAAACAAATAAGTCTATATTCTCATTTTAGATTTTCAGATTTTTATCCGCTATTTGTGGATGTATGGTAAACTGGTGGTTCATTTATAGTTGTCAGGCACATTACTAAAAAATTATTTACGACCATTTGGATTGTAATTGATAACATAAATTTTTAAGTAATTTATTAAGACGAGCCGAATAAACCCACTTTTCGAAATTCAATCGCATGCTCATATTTCCTAACGTTTGCTTGTAGTTTTAGGGTATGCTGCAAGCATCTCCTAATGGAGAATTTTGCTTATATTGTTCCGTTTTAAAAGACCGATATTGGGGTATAATTGCACATTTCTGACATGATTTTGTTGGTACCTTGGATTGGAGGCTCGTCAGCTCAGAAACAAGCAGTGCTGCAAAAGCTTCCACTGTTATTAGGTTTTTGAAAAATATTCAAATTCAGTAAATGTGACCTGCAATCCTTAATTCAATTTTACACTCAGAGAAAGATTTGTGAAAATACGATATTTTAAATATCTGCAACGTTGAGCTTTTATTAGATACCTCTAATAATAGCGATTGATCCCACCTTATAAATTTTTTAACTGAATAATATTTTTGAAAATTGCCATCAAACTTGTTTTCGAAGAGGAATTTTTAACAATAGAAAACGAATATTCAATAAACCAGACACGTTTCTGTCAGAGTTATCTTATCCATTGGGATAATTGCCCAGGGGCGCTATTGATCCAATGGCATCAAAAATTTACAATACCAATTTTATTTTCATTTGAACAAAAATTTGTATTTAAAAAAATTTAATATGTTAAATGTAGATATTATCAGGTGTTGTAACTAGACAGTCATCGATTTTGCAATGTTAACTAAACATGTATATACCATTTCAAAAAATATTCATGCCGTGACAATCAGTGAGGAAGTTCCTAAATAATGCGACATTCCGCTTACAATACGGAAGTTTACTTGTAAAATCCTGTTTTGAAAAGACACTGATTTGCAATATTGTAAAGTGCTAATCAGAGAACAAGTAACCTTTTTTTTAACTAAATTTTATTCATTTATTTATTTGTTGCTCATCAATTATTGTATTGGGTAGGTATATTCGTTGGGCCACAGGCACTCAAATTCTTAGTTATGGTTCTAATGGGGCACAAAATTACTCTAATCCAGGACGCTCAAATTTGTTAAGGTGGCCAATGGTTTCTGTCAAGGCAACATAAAGGGAAACAGAAACCTGAGAGAAAAAGAAAAAACGCCAAATGAAGATATCGCGCGCCAAATGAGAACTGTAAAAAACGTAGAACGTGTTCATTCAAATTAAAAGGGAGAAAGGGTTGATTTTATTCTTCCGATTTAAGCACTCAGAGTTGGTCAGAGCGCGAATTTAGATCCTTAGGAGGCACAAATCTCTTTACAGCTCTGGTCTGCCTCTCTCTTACTTAACGATTGATTTTCCTTCTGGCTTTTATGTTTTTTATTCCTTTTTTGTCATTTTCATCGATCATTGAAACCTCAAAATGAAAAAGTAACCTAATAGGAATAAAAAATGCAAGCTTTTATAAAATAATTTCAGGAGGGACTGCAGATCTGCAGCCCTAATGGACGAGCCGCCATTGTCGTTATGACTTCTATTGATCATTATTGTCGATGAGGCCTATACCTCTGACAGCTTCTCAACAACTAAAGTGCCTGGAAAAATTTTTCTTTTAACCACATATCCATTTTATACGTTTTTGTCTATTATATTTGTTTATTAGATGATTTTTTATTATGGTTATTACTTATTACCTATCCTCTAGAATTCAAAAATGGAAGCTGCTTATGGTACCAAAATTCCAAGAAAATCTCATTCAGCTACAGATGATGAGTGGCCGTTTTCTGCAATGAGCCGAACTGAATTTCGAGAAAGGAGATTTATCTGCACACATTATTATTTATTTTCCCTTACATTATCTGAACAGAATGCTAAGTTGTGTAATTAAAAGTCTTATGAATCATGGGAATTTTACCAATAATAGTAAAAAATTGTTTCACTTTTGGGAGAACAGTGGAAGAAAATTCCATATATGATATTTCATAAACCAAAAAATGCAAAGGCGTATTAAAGAATGGTATTTCTTAAGATATATGCGCATTTTTCTAACATTCAAAACTCGAGCAGCAAGTCTCTTCCGTTTCTGGAGATAAATAAAGGAGTTTAGCCTCAAATTCATTCCGAATTTACTTCTGTTATCTAAAAGTTTTCAAAGGTACAATTTATGATGAAATATATTTGAAGGTTTTTTTTTGTAAAATAACAAGATTTTTATATAATTTTAAAAATTAGAAAAAATATTAATTTAGCAAGAACCGGAAAAACATAAACATCAATTTCTTGTCTCTTTATTACCATTTAGGAACATATTTATTGATTGATTCAATTGAAATACACGGATACGATGTTAATACTGATTATTTGCCGATTTCTTATCAGGGCCACAATTCATTCTTATCTCATTAAACTACAACTAACCATTATCTCCCAAGCCAACAACATTAAACAGATCCAATATAATACTAAAAGCTGTCCTTATTTCCTGACGCATATGAGAGTCCAAACGCTTTCTGTACGTGTGTCACCATCATTCTAGTTCCACCATCAATTCAGCTCACTAAAACCGTTAAGAGAGCCACTAATAGATTGATTGATGGAAACCATTAATGTACTTGATGCATTTTGTGATTACTGGCCATGGTGATTTGTAATTACTCCAATGCTGTGAGAAGACGGGAAGTTATAGTTTAATAGAGATGGAGAATTACAGCATATTTGCAAATTAACCGTACATTTTGCGATACACATTACTACCTACTATATTGGATTAAGCAGTGAATTTTAAAACACCAATCCTTAATAACTGAACTACGGTGTAGTTGACGATAAGTAGAAGGATATTGTTGATATGCGTTGAAAGCTTAATGATGGCCACCTGGATATCAATGCCCATGTTAGCCTTGCAAATAGGATTAAAATTTCATACACCAACGACATCTTCAATGATCATGTATTTTGATAATAGGTTGTTCAAACATGTTGACTTATTTTACAGTTTACCAAATAGGATTTTCTGAAAATTGGATGCAAAATAATAAAATCTGAATTTCTGTGGTATATTTACACATAAGAGATATAAAATAAAAAGATTGATAAAACTATATTATAAACTTTAATTTTAAAGGTAATAGAATACTCATTCATGCTTAATGAAAATGAATCATTGAAGTGCGAATATTATTGAGAATTCAAAATTACCTTCTCATATAACTATATGTGTGTTTATTGCATTGTAGTATGATGAGAACAACTGAATAGAAAATATCGCATATTAGGGTTAAGTAAAAAAATTGCAAATCGTAAATTTACAATGCGTAAAAGTGGAAAACTTGCAAAATAATAAAATTGGAAGAACCTGTATATAATACGAAATTCAGCTCATTCAAAATAAATTTTTGGCTTCCCAAATATTCTTAAAATTCAGCCATTTTGTCTAATTTTTCACAAAACTAACAAAAAATTCATAAATTACAACGGCTCTACTTTCAAATCATGAGTGCTTGAAAT
This sequence comes from Araneus ventricosus, assembly GCA_013235015.1. Lineage (NCBI taxonomy): Eukaryota > Metazoa > Arthropoda > Arachnida > Araneae > Araneidae > Araneus > Araneus ventricosus. The sequence goes on from BGPR01004054.1 coordinate 5,530, forward strand.
TGAACGGAAAATTAATATCAAATGATAATTCTGCGAATGATAATTAGGTACATCGATATTATAGCAAGCAAATGTCTTGAAAAAAGATTGCCGAGTCAAAACATTCCGTGGCAAGACGATGAAGAAATGTCTACTGTAAAACTGTCTCCTTTTGCCAATGGGACACATTTCTAATTCTTCAGTATCATCTGAAGATTTTGAGTCAAAAATTTAAAAAGTGAAACACATTTATAAATCAAGATTCTCCTTCAAGTTCGCAAATGAGAAATACACTATTACTGCTTGTAAATGGGAAGGAGATCTTAAAACACCTCACCTTAAGTTCATTATTAGAAATAAGGGTCACTGAATGCTCGTCGATTAGATCTATATAATCATGTGTCTTTAAATTAGAAGTAGGAATTTTAAATTCATGAATAGTTTATACTTTAGCTATTTGTCTCCTTTTTAATATGAAAACCCAACTCTGTCACTTGCTTTCGGTTAACCATCTGCGAACCGGAGACTTTTGTTCCTGGAGTCAGCGGTGTGTCGTAGTGATTATTTCAGGCGACATTGCCAAAAAATATTTTCTTGAAGACCAAAATATGCAATTTCTTTGCAATATTCGATCTATTATGCTCATTAATTCTTCAGGAAGAAATCGTGACTTTTTTTATTATGCTGTGAAAGTGCTGACTTCCTTGCCGACAAGATGACCGAGTATTATTACCAAACCATACCCTTATGTATACTCTATAACCTACTCTGTTAAAACATTCAAATTCCCTGATGGATCCCTGATTATCTCAAATTTATCATTTCTGTCATTAACCACCATGAAGAACTCTTTTTTTTTCATGGATCCTTTCGTAACAAGCTTAACAAAATATTTATATTTGAAATTCCGATTCACTTTTCGTAGAGGTAGCTGTATTAAATTCTTGAAGAGATACATGGAACAAAGATATTTCTATCTTTTCAAAACTCATTACACGCATCTTTTTTCCAATCTCTCCACTGTATCCTTTCTTTCCAGTAGTTTTTCCATGCAAATGTTGCAATAGACGTAATGGTAATTTATTGGCGTGGAACAAGCAAACCATTGCCGAGGACGGTCCATCGAAATATTTAGTTGTCTTTTGATACCATTTTAACCACTGCTCCATCACAGTCAGCAGCCCGCAACTTAGGAAGATCAAACTTTTTCTCTTCAACAGTTAATATGCTTGTTTTCATATTATGAGAAGTGCCAGATATAGGATTGACATGGCCAAAATGTATGGAACCTGTTTTCGAAATAAGAAAACATGCTCTTTTGTCTTTCTGCCTTTTCTCCTTCCTAAACTAAAATGAAAGTCTTGTCTTTTCGGCCGTCAAAGTATATGCTGATGAAGAGTGTCTTCCTTCATTTTTTTCTTTTCATGTCACTTCAGGATTTTATCCTTTCTTTCTGATTTTGCTACAATCTACTAGTTTAGAAGTTTCTACCAGTTTGAATTTGTAAGAATTGCTGTCGATCTATGAGAAATACTAGATCTGTTGTAAGTCTCTGCTACATTTAGAAATGTAGTCCTCATTTGCGAACTTAAGGAGAATCTTGATTTATAATTGTGTTAATTTTATATTTTTTACTCAATATCTTCATATTCATCAGACGATCTTGAAGAATTAGAAATGTGTCCCATTAGCAAAAGGAGAAAATTTACTAGTCCTTTTTTCTTCGCTGTCTTGCAACTGAACGGTTTGATATAGATTTGGTAAACGCGCCTTTGAGGCCTTTCTTTGCGTTGCAATCTTTTTCCGAGCAATTTTCTTGCTATAATGTCGATATTCCCAATGACCATTCTTGGAACTGTACTTTGATAATACTTGTCAGTTCAATTTCAAGCACCCATGGTTTTAAAGTAGAGCCATGGTAATTTATTAATGTGGTTTTGTTAGTTTTGAGAAAAATTAGGCGAAATAGCTGAATTTTAAAGTTATTTGGTCAGCCAAAAATTTAATTTGATTTAGCCGAGATTTCGTATTATAAATAGGCTCTGTAAAAGGCAACTTTTCTACGCATGCAGGCATAGTAAATTCATGAGTTTAATTTTTTTCACTCACACCCTATTGCATATATACCAAAAAGCCGTAGCAAATATTTGCATGGCATTGGGGTGTATATATTCATCAATAAAATTTTAAACATTTAAAAAATATTTTATTTTACTAATAAATAATTTTTTTAAAATAATTTACTCATTAGTTACATTTTTGCGCTCTCTAAACTCTACGATTTCAATATAATTATAATTATTAAAGATAAAACTATTTTTGCTCATTTTTATCGCTTTTAGTTTTATCTATATAAAATTACACACTTATGATCAAAATAATATACTGTGCATTTCAGCTTTGACTTTAAAAAAATAAAATCTTTCCGTTATCAAAATCGTCAGATCCAGGAGACCTAGTAGTAAGGTCTCGGCTTTGTAATGGGGGGAGGCTAAAGGTCTGTGATTCCATTTAAATTCCGTCGTGTGTGTGGGCCTGGTGTACAATCAATCTGACGTAATGACGAGTCGTGCAGAACTTTCGGAGATAGGTGCCAGCTCAGGTGTTTTCCTCCTCAACGAGTTGAAATTCATGTTTCTTAAATGACTTGTTCTTTACTGTTCAAAGTGCTTGCTGATGAATTGTTTTTTGTTATTTAATTGAATAGCATTCTGTAGTAATGTATATTTCTTAATTATTCATAAATATAAGTACATAAATAAAAATGTAATATTTAAAAGACGAATTGCTAGAGACTGAAGGCAAGACAAGAAAACCCTCACTATGAAGGATGGCTTTTAAATATGATGTGGAAACAAAAACAACAAAGAGGGTACATATAAAGTGTTCATTTTAAACCGACAAATATCTAATTTCAAAACCCTTATAGATAGGCGAAATTTCCTAACCTGATACTTTATTTCTATACACGTTCCTGAAATCAGTGACCGCTGCCCTTAATGTTTGAAACTTGTATACTGACCACTTTCAAACTGAATAATTGAATAGGCTGAGTGCGTGATCCTAAGAATACCTTCTCCTGAATCCTTAAGTCGTCGAAATGAACAAAGTACGTCCTTAGACTATACGTGTGACTGTAAATATTCAATACGTTTGACTGTTTCCTTGGAATGAAGAAAAATCCATATTTCAAGAGAGTTTATCTTAAATATTTAAGCACAATCACGCAGAGCTTTCTTTTCAGGAGGAAGAGAAGAAACTAATCAGTGCCACAACGGCAAACACGAATAAGCTCGATATCGAAGGAAGTTGCATTGCTACGGGATATGCATGGGAAATCCAGGAATCAGATCCAGGCTGATGGGTGATATGACATGAAGTGAAATGTCGGAAGAAAATATGGAATCGTGGAGGAAATGAAACTTGGAAAAAAATTCGTATTTTCTCAGTCGGAGAATACGGAACTTTATATAAAGAAAAGGATTCTAAATATTGGTTGGTCATTTTTATTATTTATGAGCCTATTAAACTTTATTCCCATACCTATCCATCTGCTTTCTATAATAGGGTGGACCGAAAAAATTCAAATTTTTTTTCAAGTCGTAATAAGGCGGAAAAGTTGTGAATTCGGGATACTAAAAAGAGGTAAAAAAAGAAATAAAATTAGTTTATATATTCCGGTCTCGCATGTGCTCCAAAGTTTGCCGAAATTTAGAAAAATTCACATTTTTACGATAATTTTCAACATTTTTAAATTAGCCTCTTCCCGAATGTAATAGCTCAAATTCTTATATATTAGAACCACAGAAAATAATGTTTAAATATTATTTAAATCCATCACCATCTTCCGGTCGCACATTGCCTTCAAACTTAATGAAATTTTGAAAAAAAGTTACAAATAATGGTAGATCACTGTTTAAGGGAAAAAAGTACTTACAGCTTACTTGTTTTTTTTTTGTTTTGTTTTCCTTACTGAATACAAGTTTTAACGTTTAAAAACAAATTACTTTAGACCATTAGTAATATTTATAAACATATTTTTTATTGAAAAAAATAAGTTTTTGTGTGAAGATTCGCAAGTCCAAGAAAATCATATTTAACAATTGAATATCTCCGTTTTCATTCATTCTCAGCTGAAGGTAGGGTAGACCAGGGCTAGTTGGGCATAGGGGCACGTTGGGTCAGTCGGATTATTTTAAATATTTTCCGATAGATAGCGCTGTTACTCTAGCCGAGTATGCGTCATCCCCCCTCCCTTCTTTCCCGTAAAGGTCACTGGAATAGCAGAGTCTACTAACAAACTAGCTGGAATTTTCAAATTTTTGCCAAGGTGAGTAACTTTCCTACCTTATAAATAATCTTCTTTTTCTGTGTTTTTATATTACAATTTCCATTTTTACAAATAATATTCCGAAAGATAACTGTTCATAGTTACGGTAGGGCATGTTTTTTAATTAAATACTCTCAAAGTAAATTCGTACACCCATCGGAAACAAAAATGGCGACATAGGGTAAGTTGGGCCACTTCGCATGGAACACGTTCGGCCGGCTGCCCAACTTGCCCCGTAGAATGACGATCCTGTGGAAATGGCAAGCGAACGTGCCACGTAGTATCTCCAAAGCCTAATTGTAATTAATGAAGTAATGAAATCAATTCATTTCTGTAACCGTTCTCTCAATTTCATGTATAATTATTCTTTTTTAATTTCTTCTATATTCAAAAGAAGAACGTATTGATGAGGTCAAAATTTGCAAATTGAAATCATATCAAATATCCCAATGTTATTAAAAGACAATAATTACGCTAAAATATTGTAAATTGAAATGCATATAGAATTTAAAGTTCAGTGTTAGTAAAATTTTTTTAAAGATTTTAAAATGTTCTTTTAATTTTGAGATGGGATTACGCCGAATTAACATATGGCATGTCCGTTATGAATAACTATAATGATTCAATGTTGCTGTAAAATCAAATGACGCTGCTACACTGTTTTTCATGAACTGCGATTTATAAATATATCTGAATTTATGGGATATGCACTAAATTTAAAATGCAAGATAATTGTTAAGAAAATCTAAGCTGATTCCATCTCCATTAAAAAAGTGCAGAACAGAATGAGCTGTTATTATTTTACGATAAATAAAAATTAAATTGTAAAATTGTATCTCAGTTCTTGTTGAGTAAAAATGCACCGGATTTGTATCTATAATCTAACTGTGTTATTTAAATTAATATTATAATTTATATTATTATAATAATATTATTATTTATCTGCCTTAAATATAACAATATGGAAGAATTTTTTGCGATAATCGCAACATGCTACTTTGTTCCTCTTTCAGGGCTACCTTCTTAGATGGTTCGTCATTATGTTAGAAAATGGGATAGAAGGAATGCTTCTTCTTAAGCAATGAAATCTGCTGTTTTAGAAGTGAAGCTGTAATGATGAAAATTGTAACGATGAAATCATTTAATTCTGGTTTCAACATAAAACTTATTAATTTTGTAGTTTCAATCTCTTCTTTTTTTTGCTTCTCATAATTTTACAATTTTATAATTTTATGGCTTCATCAAGGAATGGTGCATGAAAGAGATTTTCTTTTAGGATATCTTGTGTTATCGTTCACAGGAAATTAAAAGTAAAATGTGATAAGATTTTTTTTTATGTTTCTTCAATTCTACCTTACCAGAATATTAAATAAGTTATGTGGCCCAACATACCCGGTAGTCGGGGCAGGTTGGGCCACGCGACTTGGTATCAGTTTAAGCTTTTAAATTAATATTTATAGTTAATATTTTCAAATGTTATTATGGTGAATTCTTCCTGACGGTACATTGATAGTGTTTGCATTAAAAAAATTTAAAATGTTGAATTGTAATTTTTAAAAAATTCTTAGAAGAAAAAACGGCCCAACTAGCCCCGGTCTACCCTACTTTGGAATTTGATTTATGGGCGAAGTTAGGCATGGTTGACCTTGACAGCACAGTCGTTATGATAAAACCATCCCTAGAGTCAGCTCCGCAAACTTCACCTGAGGCTTGTGTCACGAGTTTCACACATCATTCAACTGCCTGTGTGTGAACTGAGAATGTCTTGAATGTTATATCCCAATTAGGGACATAATCACTTTGAATATGTGATTTAATCTCATCGACACTTATATCTTTTAATAATGGGGCAGAAGATAAATCACAGTTCATCCAGTTAATTATTTCCGAGTAGTCTTGAGCCTTGAAGTTCAGCTTTGGCAGCATGAATGTTCTGATAGTTGTTCTCTTTTAATCTGTCTCGCCTTTAGAATTCGTCGAAGGACGAACTCTCTTATGTGTTTTGTATTATCTTGAGTCATGGCTAACATTAAATGTTCTGGATGAGCGAAAAAGCCATTTCGTTCCATCACAGGGTCGACAATATTACGTAAATCTCCTGGCTACCTTGCAGATTGCATTGGTTGGTACACAAGTTTTGGTCCCTATGTAAAGTATTTGCTTGTTTTAATACTAAACCACATTAGCATGTATGACTTCAAAATAAATACAACTATTTCTCGAAGTTCAGTTGTGGGACTTTCTTCACTTAAGTACAAGCTGAGAGTTCGATTTGCTGTTGTCAACCACCTCGAGTGTGACAAGGCACCAGGATCTCATACAGCCAAATTCTTTTTACTGTTTCCCGACTTTATTGCCATGGAAATATAAAGTAGATATTGCTAATCCTTACTTAGTATGCTTCTGTCTATTGTGGGGATCTGACAGTCAATTGAAGCCAATCACTGGGTGTTTTTCGTAGCCACTTAGTTTCTCACCGATTGTTCCTCTCAAAGATTTCAAACCCGTTGATTTATCGTCTAGGTACTGAAACAGATGCCGGAATGGCAGTTCATTGAAGCAGAGAAGGCAAACTGCACATTGTAACGGATTCCCTGAATGTATTTCGATTCGGCTAATCAGACCGTTTTTCCAACCTGTATTAACAGCAGTGCCATAACATCCTATGACAACTAATTTTTCAAGAGAAATGCCACGGCCAGACAGATAAGAAATAATAGAAATTACAATATCTTCAGAACTTCCAGAACAATTACATTAACATGGCAGATGTAGACTGAACCAGGTTCTTGAATTAGCGAGTAATGCTCATACTTTTTTACTATACGGAACCTTTTCGAATGAGCTAGTTCTACCACTGACGTGTGGTTCTTCCTTCCATCTAAATAGAGACCTTGTAGTGGAAACTTGTCAGATTTACTACGCAATTCAGCCCTAATATTTTGTTTATCTCTTCTTATTTTGTTTTCGTCTATAACATGGGAGACATCAGAGTCGGTAATTAATCCAACGTCGTGCAAAACACTTGATGCGATTGCAGCGGTAGCACGATCATAAACTCAATAAAGATCACTCAGTAATGCAGTAAATTTTATCTGAATTCTCATCTGCCAATTATTAGAGAACTTTTTCGGGCATTTTAAAATCTGGGTCGGTATCTCTACCTTCACTAAAAAGATTCTAGTCTTCATCATCAATTTCGAAAACATTTACATTTGAATGCGAGCACGAGGGTTTCGGATCAGATTTAGATTTATCATCCAAAGTTAAATGGTTGCCACGCTATCTCCTTTCAAATGATTTATTAAATTTCTATTTTTCAGACACTTCTACCCCTCCAATTTTCCCTATTCCGTGTACTCGTAATAAGTAAATAAACCGTAGCTCAATAGCAGATATTTGATTTGATTTTGTACAATCACAGCTGACAGTTATATCGCATTTACATAAATCAGGGGTTTTTTGCAAATGCAATTAACAACAATGGGGCATTTGCAAGCTGCTACGTCAAAAAGCAATGAGCATTTTTGCTTAAGCTTAATCTCGCCCATTTTCTGCTTAAATGAATATTTATTTTTTCCCCGTGTATATGATTTTCGTAGGCTGTAATAATTATCATGCCACGCATTTATAAGTTGCACGATTCTCTTATATGTAACCGTTGGGATAGATGCTTTCTGATACAAACCAATTATTTTGTTAGCTACTGTACTGGAAAGTTGTGAAAAGCTGACGCTTTTAGTATTAACTTTAAGCGGCAAGTCGTATCTCTCCTGTGAACAAGACCGAATCACGTACTCACCAATAGGAAGCTTGTTTGATGAAAATTCTTTAGGTGAACCAAATATAGGACAATCAAACACCTGTCTTTTGATGATTTTCTTAGGTACAGCCATAGTATATCACCGTTGAGTTACAAAGTTACACAAAAATGTCATAACACAGAACCAACATTGAAATAAATGCAAATGCCAAAATAATAACTGGAAGAGCGAACAAAACACACATCAAACACTAGGAATAAGTACAGACTGACAGAACAATGGCACGGCACGGTGGCGACAGTGGTAGGTGGGGGGAGCGTCCTGGTCTTTGACCGAGCGAGTTATGACGAGCGCAAGAATGTTTTTAGATTTGACAGCTGAACCGATTTGAACCATTTTTTTTTTCTAAATCATTATCGATTCGAGTAAAAGTCGACTAGAGCTATTACATTTAAATATTGACAAGTTAAGTGAGATAAAAAAATTATCGTAAAAATATAATGTTTTCCAAATTTCGTCAAATTTTAATGCACATGCGCGACCGGAAGATATGAACCGATTTTATTTCTTTTTTTACTCCTCTTTAGTCTCCCCAATTCGCAACTGTTCCGCGGTATTACGACTTGAAAAAAAGATTTTAATTTTTTCGGCCCACCCTATTTTATAAATATATGTAAGATTTGCTAGCGTTCAAAAGTGTGTAAGTAAACTTTTAAATATTCATTTTTAAGTTTGTACTTTTTATTAGCACACACACATATAAATCTTTCTTTCTTCTCCTTTTTATGTAGGCTCCCATGCTAGATATGTAGTGTTTTTCTCTGCAAAGAAATATAAAAGGACTCTCCATACCTACCCAAATGCGTAAAGGACCAGTCATTCTGATTCCAAGTGCAGAGGTATGCAGTGGTGTTCTCTAAAAAGAGAAATAAATGCTGAAATTTCTTATTATATCGTTGGTGGGAACACTTGAGCATTGCTGATGAGTGATTTGAAAGAAACAGATGAATTTCAAAACAAGAAATTTAACATCTTTACTGCGGTGTCTGAGGATGGCTCATGCATTAAATTAATCGTGTTTTTAAATTTGTAATTTAAAATTAGTCATCCATAGAGGTTATAATTCGATACAAAAATGATTGGTAATCCATAAATATCTGAAGATTTCTAGTGTCTCTTAGTTGAGTCAATGCGAATACATATTTCAATAAAGAATGTGCCACCCAATTAGACAGTAGGGGAAGCATCTCAGTAAAGGGTTAAGGTATTAAAATTTAACAGATGATTATTATTAAATAATTATACAACTTTCTTAACAAAACAGGCAAGTGCCATTAATGAATTCCATTCAAAATGACGAAACATAGCGCAAAATTATGTTTCATGGATCGTAATGTGAATTGTAGGCAAAAGTGTATTTAAGAGTATCCTGAATTAAATCACTTACAGAATCAAAATTGAAATTCCTGTTTTGAAAAAAGCCTCTAAAACTCCCCTGACGACAAAAGCCAAAAGGAAATAAATCAGCAAAATTTTTTTATCATTAGTTGCATTATTCTTTTAATAGTTAATTCCACTTAATATTTTATCATTAATAACGCTATCTGATTATTCTTTCTTCCACGAAATCTGCATCTATTTAGTTATATTTAGCGTATTGATTTTTATGGAATACTAATTTACATTCTCATTAGGAAAAATTATAATATTTATAAAGGGACTATTATCAAAACTGGATAAATATATAGAATAAATTTTATATCCTTCAGACACATTCCGACCATTGAAGAATGAAAATTATTGCGATTAAAACAGGGTTGATTTAAATGTGATGCAAAAGGTGACCATGTATTGTAAATTGACACAGGAGCTTAGCTTTAATGTTGATTTTGAAAATGTAAGTCACTCGTGCGGTAGCAAAATTCTTAGTATTGTTCCATTACGTGATTAAGCGTTTAATTTTATTGATATAAAGGGTACCCATTTAAATAAGGGACACCTCCTCTTAACTTCAGAACGACGGTAACTATATTCATGAAAGTAATGTCTAGATATAGTAAAACGTCTATGCGATGAGACTCTTACAGCGCCACTTCGTGGCAAACTCCGGAATCAGTATTCCTATCTCGAAAACGGTACAAAATAGGAAGAAAATGTCAGTCATAATGTTATAAAGCGTTATCGATTCAGTACAAAATACAACTTGCGCACATTAATATAAAAGAATAGAAAGCTTAAAATGCACATTTGTTTGTTTGCATTTTCCGAAATTGTAAAGTCTCAAGACATGGACAAAAGGAGAAAATGTTATTTTCGGGCAAAAAAATTACCTCTTTGTGCTTTTTCCTGTGGGAATGACTCAAACAGCAGGTCTTCCCGCCATCATTGCAGACTTATCTTCCCGCCATCATTGCAGACTTATCTTCCCGCCATCATTGCAGACTTTCTATGACGTAAAATACTGTTGCTTGTGCTAGGCACCCAACTATATGCTGACACTTCTGCAAAGTAAAATTCAAACAATGGCTCATATATGTATTGTGTAGATGACGGCGAGCACTTTGGACACCGAAAATTAAGGTACGTTGTGATAACTAATTGTTTTTTCTCTTTGTAAACCGTTTTTTGACGTCACAGTTTCGGAAATCTAGAATAATCAGAAATGCATTTTGAGCGTCCTGTTCTTAATATTAGTATGCACAAGGTTTTTTTTGTACTAAATCAATAATGCTCTACAACTTTTTAATTGACATTTTCCACCATTTTTTACCGTTCTCGTGATAGGAACACTAAATCTGGAGTTTGCCACCAGGTGGTGCTGTGAGGGTTCTCAAATCATAGCACATAGACATTTTACAATATCTAGACACTACTTTCATTACTATAGTTGCCATCGTTCTGAAGTTAAGAGGGGGTGGCATTTATTGAAGTGGACATCCTGTATGTACCGGGTGTCCAGCGAATAAGACCCTGATTTCAAAATTTAATATCTCAGAAACAAATATCAATAGAAGAATGTGGTAAACGGTATGATTATTAGCTAAGCTATAAAAATGTTATACAGAAATTTCGAAAATTTAGTTACAAAAACCGTTAAAAGATGGCGCTGTAATCGCAACACTATAAATTGCCTATAAATTGTGCTTCCAAGTCCAGAGCGATCAGTTCGACCGCTGAATCGCGAAAGGAGAGGTTGAAATCATGTATTCCTTTGAACAACGTGCTTTCCTGGTAATGGAATATCACAGATTAGACCCAGGCAAACTGTAGTCACTTCTGAAAATGTTGCCAAAATTTCTGGAATTGTTCAGCAAAACTCAAGGAATACTGTCCGAAGAATTTCATCAGATTGGTTTGAAGCGTTCAAGTACGCAAAAAATATTGAGAAACAGCCTAGGGATGTCTCCATACAAAATCCACAGTCATCAGGCCATACAAATAAAAGCTGTGTGACAAAGATTTGACTTTGCGAACGAGATTCTCACAATGATTGGTAATGAAGGATTTGATGTTGGCTTCATCTGGTTCACAGATGAAGCACATTTCCACTTGAATGGATTCGTGAATAAAGAAAAACGGAGATTTTGGGGATCCGAAAATCCTCATTTTTGTGAAGAGAAACCACTGCCTTCGCCTAAGTTACTGCTTGGGTTGCGGTATGCAGCAGAGGCGTTATCGGCCCTTTTTCCATGCGAGAAATGATCTCTAGTGAACGTTACATTACAATTTTGGAACAATTTGTCAGCACACAACCTAGCGTTGCATAATCGACCAAGAATCGAGTGATTCATGCAAGATGGGGCTCGACCACATCGTACAGAAAAGGTGTTTCGCATTCTTGATGAATACTTCGGGAACAGAATAATTGCGTTGGATTATCCCAAATTTACTGACAAAAGAATGTATTGGCCTCCATATTCGTCCGATCTGACTCTTTGTGACTACTTTCTGTGGGGCGCATTGAAAGACACTGTCTAAGGGAACCATCCCTCTAAGCTGGATGAGCTTGAATCGGCGATTTGTGTGCCATGCAATTCCATTTCCTTTGAAATATTGAAGGATGTGATGTCAAATTTCATTCTTCGTTTACGCCACCTCATTTTTTCGAACGGTGAACATTTTGAAAATATTACGTTCTGATTGCAAAGACTGTTTGACTGGACTTTTTTGAGACTGCTTGCAGAGAACAGGTTTTTCGGCGTACAGCGCCATCAGTTAATCGTTTTTGTAACTAAATTTTCAAAATTTCTGTATAACATTTTTACAGCTTAGCTAATAAACATACCGTTTACTGCATTCTTCTATTGATATTTGTTCATCAGATATTTAATTTTGAAATCAGGGTCTTATTCGCTGAATACCCTGTATATAATTTTATGAAAATTTAGTGTTGTGAGGTCCCTTGAATTAAAATGAGCAACAAGTGTGGTAAAGTTTGCTAACTCAATTAATCTTTTATAATCTTATACAGAATATCTGTGAATAAACATAATTTCTCAGCAGTTGTATCACAGTAGAATGTATTTGCAATGTAAAATACACACGCGAAGAATTGTAGTTAATGTTTTCTGTAACTACCTCTTAGGTAGACAATTATTTTTTCAAACAATTTATTATTATCGCTGTAAATAATTACCAAGCTTATATTAGTAAAGCATTTGAACCTCCCTCATGTAATATTTATTACTTTATTCACTCATAATCTCCTATTTTAAGTATTCAGTCGAATTGCTGAGTTTGAGTTACACTTTTTCATAGTGCTTGATTTAACATCTGGGTTGCTATATGGATTTTATTGAAACTCTTTATTTTCATTAAAACATGCATTAACGTTTCGTTCTTATGCCATTTCTTTTCTATTGATTTTTGCATGTAATTAAATTAAAAGAATGTATGGAAGTATACAATCTTTTGCATCTAAATTCTTCAATGAAACTAATAACTCTTCTATATATCGATGGTATGATTGGATTATCTATAAATAGTTGTTCATAATATCTACAGGCTTTATCGTAATTGCTGTTTTAAATTGTTTTGCTAAATCTTGTCGTCTACATTCATATGTCGAGTTAAAATTACCACCAGTAAGGATTTAGAAATAGAAAGACCATCATTCGTCATTTTGTTTCACCATATTCCCGTAGAAAAAAAATATGTATTGTATAGATATTCATATATTGTACATTTAGAACAAAGGGTTCAATATATTATTAAAATAATATAGTTGGGCAATATTTACCGTAGAATAGAATTGTCTGCTAGATTTCTGAATATTTATTTCGTCAAAGCTATATGCAATTTAATTTATAAAATAGATTGATCAGTCTTACTACATTTATTAATAAAATTTTAACCTATATCATGACAAAGTTTGCCTGGAGAATATCAACGAAAGTTTTAACATTTTGCCCTCCCATTAAAACTCGAAACTCTTGGGCAATAAGTTACTAAGTGCGCATACTTCACGAAGTTTTAATTCCTTGCATTCCTGCTGAAGCATCTTAAAATGTGTAGGAAACTATGTACTGTTTGCAAGTATAAAATTAACAAATTGTAGTCACAACATGAAATCTAGCATTATGTTGTTTGAAGTGAGTTTTAGAAATTATCTTGCAATTCGGTGATATCCTAGAAGACTGAATTTCATTGTATGGGACTTGCCTACCTAATTTCACAAAATTATGTTTCTAAATTTTGCTATAAATCTATGTTTCAGAACATCACACTAAAGCATAAATTAATGAATTTTAAGAATTTTATTGTATAAATTTCAAAATTGCCATTTTTGAAGCCATAAATCTGTTATATTTCTAGTTTCGCTGTCTTTGTAATAATCTTGTTCTATTTTAAAGGGGAAAAATAACAGCTTGCAGAATAATTTATTTTTTATAGACTTAACTCCTAAAAGAGAGAAATCATATATATTTAAACATAATTCAGATTAACAGAAATTTCAAGGAGATAAATAATTCATAAATTTTATTTAACATGCCACATTTCACCCCTTAAATTCATAGGTAATAAATCCTATACAATCTGGGATTTTTCACATTTTTTTCAGTCAATGTTATTAGCCACATTTTTTACCTAAGTCTTTTTACATAACTTTTTAGAACTTAAGTACATCATATTCTATTATCGTCATATTGTCTTGTGATTTCAGATAAGAACTCGTAAACCAAAATGGTTATATTCTATTTGTAAATATAATTATACTCTGAAACGCCAATTAACATTCTCTTCGTTCTACGAATATTTCTATAATAAATACACGTGTATAAAAATTGAAAAAATGAATAATTTGCTTTTCTCTTAAGATTTCTTCCATTATGGTAAAAAAATTAGCACGTAAAAGGAATTTATGAATATATTCATTATCATTGAATGTTTGCTTGTCCCATTTTGTAAAATAATATTTTGTAGAATGAATAATTTCTTACATTTTATTTCTGATTCTACTCTTCTAATGCGAATAATGTGATTCTAGGGATTTATCAGAATATGAATAGTGTATAAGAGTCCAATTATATTACACAAGAAATTGTATGTTTTAATGAAACATGTAAAAGCTTCAGTTATTACATCTGAAGTTTTGTTCTTGCAGGTGATGGAGTGAAGAAAATTAAACTTTTCGGAATAAAAATAGTTCTATTTTATTCTATTTATAGATGTGATAGATTATCCGTGCTAATAAGAATTTGATATCCATAAATTAATGGATATTTTCTTCAGATAATGTTTATTTTTCAAATTAATATGTGGTTGGATATCTTCGGAGGGCTCCTAGTAAACCTCCAAAAATTATTTGATTTAATTTTAATTTCTCATTAGCATTTATTTAAATAATTTATTTTTTAGATAATATAAGAAAAAATTACTTCGAAAGTGTGTTGTAAGCGGAAAGTATTAAAACCGAAATAAATTTCTCCATTTATTTAAGTTTCTTGATCTGTAAATGTAAGTTTGAATGATATTATTTAGAGCGAATTTCTAAATCTCATTAGTATTAAGTTAGAATATGTAAATGAACTATTTACTAACATTTAAAAATCGGAATTCAAATCAAAACGTGGTTTTCCCACTGAAAATCAAGTCTGCAATTAAAATCTTGAAGTCCTTAAAAAAATATTCGACATGAAAAATATGGAAAAACAGTTTTTTCTCCGAAAAATTAGATTTTCTTAACATTCATAGATAATTTTACCAAAAAACTCCTTTGATGGCTAGAAGAATATTCTATCGAAATTACTTAATTTCCTTAAACTTTCAGCAGAAAAGAAGGGAAAGGATATATCTAAACAACCGGAAATTTCTTTAAAATGTGATTCCATTAAATAAAATCATCATGGAAATAATTTAATTATCTCCAAGAAGCAATAATTTTATCAACGCATATTTTTTATTAAAAAGTGATATAGTACGTTAAATGAAGAGAGAGAATCTCGAAAAGATATAGCGCATTTTTTTAAACTGAAAACTAGCAGCGCAAATTTTAAAAATTCAATGCTGTCGAAAAGTTGGACTAATGTAGCCAAAACGAATGAATCTTCTTTAATTCCCTTTAAGATTAATTTTTATGAAAAAAATGTAATTATTATGTGGATTTATAACTATTTTTGGGAAGAGCTTCTACCACTATTAGTAAGCAAAGAAATATGGTGTTAATGTACCAAACGGTATTGAATCTAAGCTTATTAAATTATTTAATTACATTATGCCGAAATCGATGAATATTAAAAATTTTTATAAATGTATTGTACAAATTTCTGTTCCTTTATTACATTAAAAATCGTAAGAGAAAAGATATTAAATCATATATACTTTTGACTTCCAAGTTTACTTTTTTACTTTATTAACGAAATTATGAAAGGAAGGGCAAGGATTGTGTTTTTATTATTGATGCTTAAACACTGATGCTCAAAAATAAACGTTGGACGATTTTTCTAATCTTTCGTTTCGCAGAAGTATGCCAAATTGACACAAATCTTACCATAAGATCTTCCAGATGCTTTGATAAGAGAAAAGTAAATACAATTATACAGAACGGAACTTTATTTAAAGAACTAGAAGAGTAAGGGAAACTAGGGAATTTTTACCCCTAGGGATACTTGACCCTACGCGATTTTCTCAGATTGTGAGATAATTGGTAATTTGTATGTGACATTTTCATTTGACCTTTGTTCACATGCCCTATTGAAGGGGATTTTTATTCCTATCTGAAAAGCCATCGTAATGGTGAGTAGGTAAATATGTTTTGGGGATCCAAAAGTAAATTTTCACTTTTTCAATCCTCCAGTGGATAGGAAGTTTAATATTGAAGATGTTATGAATTAAAATATTTTTGAGTTTTAAGTATACTGCTAACTATAATTTGATATATAATGTTATGAAGTATCTTAATTATAAGCGGTTTATTTTTAGATTATTTAGAAAAAGTCAAGTTAGGGATACTAGATCCTAAAAAGTTGGGATATTTGATCCTATCAAAAGCTATAGCAGCTTCGATGTCGTTACCGAACGAAGCATATTTTGTCATTGGGGTCAATTTTCAGGTCCGTTGAGTTTGTCGCCAGTATTGGAACTCAAATATAGAGAATAATTATTTAAAAATTGTTAGAAATTATTTAATAAATAAAATTTCTTTTTAATGTGGTAATTTCAAATAATTATTTTTGTAAGAATTTTAAATATAATTGAAATTTAATTCATCTATTTTTTCCTCGCCTGAGAAAGAAAGATTTATTTATTTATTTATTTATTATTTTAATAAAAATCTTTTGTTCGAAGTATTTCTCATCCTTTGGTTTCATTTAATGTTTCGCCAGTTCTGTTAAGTTTGTGTTTCTTTCTTGATATGGATTTTCTCCTAAAATATATTTTTATTCTTTTACTTTTATTTATCTCTAAATATACGAGTAAATCTATTAAGCTTCAAAATTTTTTGTTTTATACAACATTTTTTTAATTTCTTTGCATTTTGTTGCTATTCTTTTCTCTTAATTTTTAAAAACCGGCAATTCGTTGCTAGGTTTCCAGTTCCATTGTTATATTTTTTTCCATTTAATTAAATAAATATTTTAAATGTTTAAAATTTTGAACTATTTTAATTCAATAATTATTTTTCTTGTAATGACTTAACGAATTTAATTTATTGTTATATTAATAACAACTGCTTTTTATAGTAAACATATTATTTAATTTTTAATATTAGTTTCATTAATATTATTTGATAATAAAGAAGATTTCAATTCAGTAGTTATAACCTAATATCTGAATTTCACGAACATATAAATTATCAAAAGAATTTAAGTACATTTTCCATGTAGGGTCAAGTATCCCTAGTCTTCGGGTCAAGTATCCCTAGCTTAGGGTCAAATATCCCTAACCTTAGGGACACTTGACCATACGCGATTCCATGAACTGTATTTATTTTATGATTAAATGAGATATAGATTTAGCATAAGTAATAAGTATGTATCTCATACTTAAAACCAAATCTTTTCATTATACTGACCTGTCTTACCGCAGATATTAGTTTAGCATTTATTTACACCTACAATACTTTTATTAGGATAATTAGAAGAATATGTACCTAAATTTATCAAAATCTCCCTAGCCATATTCAACATCATTTCAGGGTTTTAAATGTATTTTGACGATTTGTACCACTTCTAGTCTGAAGAATTGGATTATCGTTTATTTACCCATACACTACTTTAAATCAGCATATGAAAAATATATGAACCCAGTGTCATCAAAATGATGCCATCTATATCAAATTTCATGCCAATCTGCCCATTTATTAAATGTTTGTTAAAGACTGTGCCCTGCACTATCCTTACGGATTGAAATGGCGTCGTTTTACCCCAATAGTATTCTTATTTGACTAATTCGAAGTATGTGTACCAAATTTCATCAAAATTCCAAACCCACAAAAATTGTCAAGCGAGTCAAATGGCTTATTTGTTAGAGGTATTTCAGAGACATTGCCCCACCCTGCCTCGAGAGACTGGGTTAGGGTTTACTTACTCCTACAAGTCATATAGTGAGGAAAATGTGGACCAAGATTCATCAAAATCGCCAAGCATGTCAATCGGCCTATTTGTTATATCTCTTTTGGTGACTTTGCACCACCCTACCCAGAGGGCTTTGGCTAGGTCTTATTTACCCCTAAAGTACTCGAAGTCGGCTAATGAGGGATCTGTGTACCAAGTTTCATCGAAATTGGATTAGAAGTTCGGAAGTGATGCTAGAACAAACATATATACATACATACGTTTAGTTTTAAATATAGAGATTATCTTCCAGCACAACAAGCAAAAGACAATAACGTCCATGTGACAGGCGGCAGGCAAGACAATTCCAAACTTTAGTATTGGATATTATCTCATGCGTTGCGTTTTAGGATTTTCATCGTCTGTCCATACCTGATAACGAGATCGTCAAAGAGCTGTTGAGGTATCGCAACCCCATTCCTCTTGTATCACCAGTCGCAGGTGACAAATCGTTACTGTAAGCTTGTGACATATTGATAAACTTCTCCTGAGAATCTCCCAATCGTGATCGAATGGATTCAAGTCTGAAGACTTTGAAGGCAAATCCGTGTGCTGAATATGTTCATTCCCCGACAGCTAAGGGAGAACCAGTGCATGAAGAGATATACCGTTGATGTCCATGAAGAGAAGATGAGGACCCATCCCAGATAGCACGTAAGTTTGCAGCAAGTTTGATTTTGACTTGATATTCCCTTGTCATGGCAAAATTTGACGCGTCAAACTTGAAACGAACTTGTAGCAAGTTCGCTGTGACAACTAGCGCCACCCTCGCTTGCAACGCATTTGCTGCAAGTTCGATGTGACAAATAGCGCCACCTCCCTTGCAAATCAAACTTGCAGCAAATTTGCAAAACAAGCTTCAAGCAAAGACAGCAAAAAGAGATAATTATCTTTGTCTCTGTTTTAAAAAAACATCCGATTTTTAATAGCATCTCCTAGACCGTCCTTCTTTTCATTAATTCAATAAATCAATGATAATTTGTAAAAAAACTAACTTTATTTTTAAAAAAAAATTTTGAAGCATTTTCCATCTTTTTACTAAATATATCACTCGCACTTTAAAGAAAACTATATCGCCTTTTTCTTAATGTTGAAATTTTAACGTTTATAAACAAAATTAAATCTAAAAAACAGTCAATGTTTGATGAAAAATAATAACTTATACATTTTGTCCCATTTTAAAGTAATTACTTTTGAGCTCTAATTTCATAATTTATTCTACTAGCAAAACGTAGTTATTAGCGAAAATCGCTCTCTCTTTGACTTCAAATCATATTCTCAACTCAAAAAATTAATGAAATCAAGAGAATAGTTTAAAATAAATCGTATACGAATCGAATCGAACGATGTATTAGCGAAATCTATCTTCTCCTTTCAGAGTTTAACTGGCCCAGTGATTACCGCGTCAGCTTCCGAACCGGTAGGTCGCGAGTTCTATCCTGGGTTGTGTTTGTAGTCTGTTTTTGCTATAATTTGCAATGAGTTTGCAATGTAAGCTTGCTGCAAGTTCGTCCTATGGTGACTTCGAGGGTTGCGTTAACTTGCTACAAGCTTGTTTCACACTTGCACACTTGTCGTGACAAATTTGCAGAAAGTTTGCAGACTTGCAGTGCAAGTC
The DNA here is from genome assembly GCA_013235015.1 of Araneus ventricosus. Classification (NCBI taxonomy): domain Eukaryota; kingdom Metazoa; phylum Arthropoda; class Arachnida; order Araneae; family Araneidae; genus Araneus; species Araneus ventricosus. Next base: position 25,276 of record BGPR01004054.1, read on the forward strand.
TGCTGCAAATTTGCTGCAAACTAAAATTGCTATCTGGGATAACACCTGTAAAAAGTGCATGGGAGAAAGAAGAACTTTAGTGCAATAGGGGGCACAAGTTATCCTTCTAAGATGTTCAGTACGGCTTCCAAGCACGAAACATCCCCAAACAAGATCTACGCAACTTCCAAGTCTGCCCTTTCAGTAATCTTACACAGATAATTTCATTCCCCCTTTCTTGAGAGGTGTATACGTCCAGAATCGTTAATCGGAGCGAATCGGTCCTCATCCGTAAACCCATTTTTATTTGCTGAGTTCTTGTGTTCCTGAAACCTCAGAGAACAACATCTCTGATGGACAGGTGCGAATGACACACACCGTAACAGTCGTCCCGCGAGTAGACTCAATATACAGTAGTTCGTTGCATGAGTCTAGCGATCTACTGGCTCTGTCTTCTTACCTGTAAGACACGGTACTGTTCATCCGTCGCTGTGGTTACTCGTGAACGTTCATTACTAAACTCAGTATATATTCCATTTGTTTCAGAATGCTCTCCCAGCTCTTGACACTATCCTGTAAGCGGTCCCGAACTCCTCTGCCACACTAGTAACACTTCGAACTTCTCCCAACTTCGCAATGATTGGACCTCGGGTGATGTCCTCCAGATATCGTCCACAGGATTGCCTGCTGGGCATACCCTACTGAGAATGCTAATTTACGTCCTTCAGACCGCCATAGATCGTGAAATATCTATCACAGAAATGCTTGCGTGCGACGCTCCGACACTCCCCCTTGCAAATTAGGCTGCATATATAAGCGTGCCCTACCGTCAATAGTCAATATCCTCATTGATCATTCGGTGAATTATGCCTACTCGTTCCTTTGTTATGCTAACTTCCCCACTTCAACTTTAATTTCTGCACACCAATGCACTTTGCAGCATTTCGGAGGGAAGATTAAACATCTTATCTGTAACTTGACTCTTTTCATCCTGTAGTGGAATATAATGAAGGAAAAAAGCCCATATCACAGATAAAATTACAATTAAACCTTAAAAGTAGAAAAACAAACCAATAGGAAATAGTGTTGAGTATTAGAAAATTGTGAGCATTTAAATGATAAATCAGTGAATTATGGATTTAATCACAAAAACGCCGTAAGTAGAATCACACCCACAGAACATAGTTGTTAATTTAAACATTCAAAACTTTTGGAAACTTAGGAAAGAAAGTTTAGTTAGTTTCAAGTCGTTAATTTGAAAATAAATTAAAATAAGAAGAAAAAAACGCAAATATGTTGTTCTGCATTAATCCTAACAAATTTGCTTCGTGATTTTCTGTGCATGTTTTATTCCAAAAACTAAAACTACCTTGAGTTCTGTACACAAAAAAGTCTATAAACGTGTGTCACACACAACACACCTTTACTTCAACGATACTTAAAACCACCAAAAGGGACATGTTCTGCAGTATTTGGAAAGAAGTTATTCACAGAATAATGGCTTTTGAAGGCACCTCAGACTACAATGTGAACAATCCAACATCCAGAAAGACTCCTTTAATTAATATATAGCCTAATTACAGCTTCTTAAGAAAGGAAAACCGCTGCCATATACATTTTCTACCTCTTCGTAGAAGTAACAGATGCGCAATCATTGTTATAAGTGTCTCTCTTCAGCAACATACTTAACTTTTAGCAGAAATCGTCCTTTTGTAGAATAGGTTTTAACTTTATTCTTTTGGGTGGCAATTAATCCTAATATTCTCTTTTGAGGTAAATAAACTTTCAACAATAAACTGAACTTTGTACGAGAAAATGTTCTGTTTTCAAGGTTCGTAAAATTCTTAAGAGCTTCGTGTAGAAAGTGTTTTTATTCGCAAGTTTCCTCTCTTTTATAAGATTTTAAATGCAGACTTCAAGAAAACTGTAAGAAAAATATAAAGGGAATTGCCTATCAGTATTGTGAATGCCTTTAATTTTCTTCAATTCAGTTAATATGAATCATCATCATTTTTAATCTTTTTTACGTGTAATTATCAAATAACATAAAATGTTGGATAGATTAGAAACAAATTTAATACTTACAACCTTGTTGCTGTTCGATAACATTTGAAAGCACATGCATAATTTGAGGGGAAAAAAATCAAAATGCTTATACGGCGAGATATTTGCATTCGATAGGAAAATTTGTTAAAAAAATTTTGTAAAATGATCAAACTTGAAGAAGCACTGAATTAAAAAGAGATCTTGCTTCTTTGAAAACTATCGAAGTCAGCATTTCTAAATTATTTGGCTGATTTCCTGCATTTAAGTGACGTTTTTAAGAAATTTTATTTAAAATTTGATGCTTTATGAGAACTAATTTAATCCTTGTCTTGTCGAAGTACTTCACAAAATAAAATACTGAATCAACATTTCAAGTTATTTGCCAGACTTAATAAAATAAAGATGCTTTTATTGCTCAATTTTGATTGCAATGTTTGAATTTCTAACTAATGGATAAAATATTTTACTTGTCTAGACAACTTACATAAAAGAAGTACAATGACTAAATATTTGATAGGATGAAGGGTTCTACAAATATTAGTAAGTTTAATTCTATTTAAAAGTGATTTTATAAAGTTCTGAAGAAGACTTTGTTGTACAATACGAAAATCAAAACTGAATCTTGTTGTGCATTAATAAAACTGTAGATGTGAATTTTACTAACGTATTGACATACTCATACCAATTTATGCAAATTACATTTTAGCTCAAGAGACTTTTTCAAGAACTGGTTATAATTAAATTTAATGCATTATGATATGGATAGTTTAAAAATATAGTATAACTATTCGCATGTTTGTCTGAATAATGAAGAAATTTTGTAAAATGTTGAAAATTTTCTGATTTTTATCCGTAATATGAATTTTTAACAACTATTGGATGGGATAGCTAGGATTACTATAAATGTTGAAGCAAAGTAGGTACCCAATGTTAAAATTTAAATTAATATATATATTGAACAATTAATTCTGGGTACTGAAATATATAACACAATAATAAGCAATTCAAACTATACTGATATAATCACCTACCTTTTCAGACCTGAAAAACCTAGCTACTAAATTAAATCATTTTGCATATAGTGGTACATTGCGATTTGTGAAATCAAATTAGAGAAATTAAAACAGAATCGAACTAAAATTTTAAAATTTTTTGTTTATTTAATAATTGTAAAGATTTAGATTAACTGCCATGATTTTACAAATGAAATAATTTGATAAAGATGCACACAAAAATGACTAAAGAACAATTCACATAAAATCACAGATCGAAATAGCTGCAGCTTTTTTTAAGAGAAACAAAAGACAATAGCGCTACCATCAAAAACCAAATTTTTTCATATAAAGAAATTTTTAGCTCCATAAATTTTTAGAGCTAGAATGAAAAAACAGGTGAAGTCGTATTTTTCCGTCAGACCAGAAGTTGCAACGTGAAATCAAATTATTTGAAGTATACGTAATAGGCCTAATGTTGCCCAATAATATTGAAGATTAGGACGCACTGATATTTAGCCAGTTTGTTGGCTGTCATGCTTCTCACATTAATATTTGCACTATAACATTTTTGGCGATGATCCATGTCGAAAAGAAGCACTGAAGAAAAACGTTGAAGGCTTACACGCCTGTATTTTTTTAGATCACATATATTGGCTGACGTCCCATACCACACAAGAATTCAGTTGCGATTTTTTCGCCAGAATTTTTTATGGCTGATCTTTCAAAGAACACGACTTGTAGGAAATTTCTTTTTTCAAACAAAAATGACGCTGCAGATTACCACCACACCTTTCCATTCTTCAGAAGACAAAAACAAAAATATAAAAAAAATGACAAGCTCCCTGAAGGCCTAAAAGGCCCCCAGAAGCCTAAAAGGCCTTGAGGCCCGCAGCCGCAAAAACACCAACCGCACGTTCAGCCCATCACAAAAGAAATTCAAATCGTAACGGAAAACGATTCCAGATACAGACGCTCAAAACCTGATTGCGCCAAATTCTTACGCGAAAACAAGATGGCGAAGAAATAATCCCGTTGCAAAATTTGAATTTAAAAATTAATAAAGTTGAAACCTTAATGGAAACAACAACAAAAGTTAAGACAAATAATATTTAAATCGAAAACAAAGTAAATAATTAAGAAACATTTAGATAATTAATGAAACGGCTAAAAATTATCGTTTGAAATTCAAAAATTGTTAAAGTTGCTACAAGAGATGAAAGAAACTTCAGTGGCGAAGAATTAAATTATTAAAAATACTGCCAAACCGAAAAAAGATGTCGATGCAATTTTTGCAATCTAACAACAACACACCCATCACTAATTCTGTCAAATAGAAGTATTTCCAAAATTCATGATTTTTTATTTTTATTATCCTAACGATCCGACAGCAATTTTAGGAGATTATTTGCGGCTCGATCTATAGATAAGATATCATAAAATGAATTTTTCATATATATACCTAAAACCTGGAAATAAAGTAATTAAAAAAATATGGTTACGCTCTTGTCATTAATGGCACTCTAACCATCCTCAAATATTTCTGGTAGGACGAGCATTTGGACTTGAATCTTTAATTCACTGTTTACTTATGCTTGGAACATCCTAAATCTTAAGTATTGATAAATCAAGTACCTAAAAATTATTTTTTTTCAAGTGTATTTTTCTTATACAAGTTGTGACATTATAAACGTTAGGAAAAGGCCGCAATCCATCATTTCGAAATGCTATGATGGATTATGGAGAGTACAAGGCTTACGAGAAGCACTTGTACGCTATCGTCCTTTATCTACTGTCAGACTTGCAACAAAATGAATGACATTTTTGGATTGCGCCTAATAATCATGGCGCCTTGTTTCCCACAGTTTTTAAAGAAAAACTATAGAAGTTATTCGATTTGACTCTTACATGTTAAGGGGGTATAATCTATTAAAAATTCTAAATAAAATATTGATCAAATAAAATTTCTTCGCCTCAGTTTTTTAATTCATTTGTTATTGGAAGTTCCTAAATTACGATACTGGCATTAATTGTACTTGCAGCTCCATTTACTTTGGAATATGTAAATTGGAAATGTTTATCTAATTACTTGTGTCTGAAGACGCCTTGTGTTTTGACTAGTTTCTCAGCTGATATTTCGTAGCTTTATCTTTTCGAGATATATATTTTAATGAAAATGACGGAATCCTCTATTAAATATTATTCAGAAGTATAAAATACAAATATATTAAATTAAACAGAAAAAATTACAAAATAATTGCCTTCCTTTCTTCTCTAAAAGTGCATTATCTCTATCTCTACTAATAAAAAAGAAGAATGTGAGTGTGTCCTTGTGTCTATGTGTTGGCGCCCTGCAGGGAACATCACTCGATCTAGAGCTACGACATTTGGTACAAACATACTTTGGAAGGTGGGAATGTGCGACTCGAAGTCCTTTTTCTGAAATTTTAACTAGAATTTTAATTAATTAAAAATTTAGCAAAATATCGCGTTTTTCCTTTATAACTTTCGAAAATATTAAAACACAAAAATTATTTTTACACCACCTGAAAGTGTAAAAAATTACCTTTTCAATGAAATCAATTAATTTTTCGTACAATATTTTCTCTAATTTTAATAAATTTTTTAAATATATTTTCTGGCATAATTTACAATAATTCTTTTCATTCTTTCAGCGCAATTCAAACAGTTTTCATAGTATGACCCATTTTCATTTATTTGCGTGCTTTTCTTCCATTTTTGAAAGCTAACGTAATATTTTTTTTATGTTTAATGATATGTTTTAATCAACATATTTCCATTCAGCTAGCATGCTGCTGGAAGTAAAATGTGCCGTGCCATTTTAAAGTGAAAATCAAATGCATTTTTTCAAGAGGAATAAGAGAGTGAAGATGATGCCATTGTATGATACATGACACAGACAGTTACTGGACTCCATTAAGAACGTTCATGCAGACAACGAACAGAATAGGTGGAAGGCTACTGAAAGTTAATGTTAAATGCCTATCACGATTTGGAATTTAAAATTAATTTGTTAAGGGAACCATGGATGTCAAATTATACGAAAGAGATTCAATTGCAATTATATTCCCGGCGAACAAGCTGGTCACCGAAGGCGGCTAGTTTGTAATATTTTGAAGTCTAAATTAATTTCGTAAACAAATATTGTTAACAAATTTACCAGATATTTTTATCCGTTCAGTTAAATTTGTTTCGACGTTCATGAACTTATAAAAAATTATTTCTTTATTCTTTGTGATGACGTAGAATATAGAGATGCGATGCATTTAGATCTCCTGAAAAATAGAGTTCAATTTTTCGATAATCTTCTTTCAAATGTAATTTTTTCAAAGAATATTCTGAAAAAGATTATTATTATTTGTAGAGAGATTATTTTTTCATTCATGAAAATTAGTATGAAATTGTCGAAAGTAGTAACAGAAAAAAATTAATTTCATTTATGACTTATTCTTCTTCCTTTGTAATTATATTTTATTTTATTTTCGGATCTTCCCCAAATAGAAGGGAATGAAATATATCAATTATATTTTTATTTAATTGAATTTGACTAATAAAGATGATGAAAAAACTTTGTAAAAATAGTGACAGAATTAATTTAAATTAATATCATGGTTACTCTTTGCAAAGCACGATAAATATCGCCATCTCAGAGTGAAGATTTCAAGATTGACTTGAACGATTGAGTCTTTACGATTGTTGCAAATAATAGTTTTATAACAGTGTTAAAGGTTGTAGCATTCTGTATTTTAAATTTTCAACTCAAAATAAATCTTAACATTCATGAAATAAGAACAACACAAATGAGATTCTTTAAATTTTAATTGGGATTATTTTTGTTGACTAATTTTTTACATATACATATTCACAGTTATACAAGAGTGAAAGAAAAATGACTCACGCTATGACATGATAATTTGACTAGATCAATCATATTAAAGGACGCCATTTTGAAAGAGGGACGGCTTTAAAACCCTTGGCACTCAAAACTTCAACATCTTTATTCCTGTTGTTCCTAAAAATAAACAGGAATTATATAATATGTAGACTTTCTTTATTTTTCTTTTTATATTCCAATATCTTCTGGACTAGCTTTCGGTCTTCTGGACAGCCACCTCAACATAGAATACAATAATCTTTCAATTTCATCGTTTGGAAAATATGTTTCGGATTTGAACTCATATTAGTTCCGTATAATTTACATAAACAATCGTGTTACCTTTTCCGATTATTGCCAACCGCTTTGGTCCTTAAGTTTCTTTAAGCGACAAGTTTAAAAAAAGACAAAATTTTAAAATAATTTGTAATCTCTAACTTAGATTATGTCGTAAGAAAAAAGATCGGTGAAAATGCAATTGTAGCAAAGTCCAGTAACAAGAGGCTCAATTTCCAACCAAAGTTAAACAAATCAATCAATTAAATTGTGTATTTTTCAAATCTCCTTAAATTATTTTAGTATAGAAATTGAATGCAAAAGTAACCACAGAGTTTAAGTTATAAGGACTTCCATTCTTTAAACATTTCATTGGAAGCTGGATTGGCATGCCGTAAGTTGGAGTGGCTGTTTAAAAATACACAGAAAATCCATCCATATTATATTCAGTAAATATATCTTCCTTTATCTTACAATAAAATATAGAATATAACAATTCGTCGAACATACATATTGCCTCTGTATTCCAAAATCAGAACTGCCACATTTTAGGATATTGTGGTATAAGTAAATTCAGAAAATATCTCCTAGAGGCATTTCTTATCTGCGTCATACATGGCTATAAATAAGGTCCATTGACCACTATTTGTCTCGACACACACATAGCGAACTGATGTGCTTCTGAAGTGGAAGTGGTAGTTTATGGTCCTGAAGAATCTTTCCCTTTTAAAGCTCAGTCACATAGTTCGGAAGGGAATTATATCACAGACATCATGGCGTCCATAATACATTTGAGAGAAACACATAACATTCATGGTTGTGCTTTTTCTTAGAGAAGAAAAACATGAATGTTTAAGTGAACAATTGGAGAATCGATTTGTTAGATGTATTCTGGAGGTGTAGAGCTACCAATGTTACTTCTTTAAGATGGAAATATTTCGAATTAAAAGTAGTATCTAGTTATTAAGCAGAGAGAACATCAATTATATATGTCCTAAGATATTTAACATGAGTCCAAATTTCAGTTGTTTTTCATTTTACTTGATTGTCACATGATGACGTTACTGTCTGTTTGTTGAGATATATATTCATGTCTTTATGTTACACTCATTGTTAAGATAATCTGACAACATAGATAATTTCATGAGAAAATCTTTATAAACTCAAGGACGCAAAGAATGATTTTGTATAATACAATTAACACATGAATGAGAAATTATCTGTAAGAAAGATTTTATATACATTACAATTTTCTAAGGTCAATTTATTAAACGCAAATGACAAGAAGTAAACTTCTGTTCTATTAGATACATAAAGAAATTATTTTAGACTTGCGAATTGAAATTAAATACATAACTTTGCTTAAAATGCAATTCTGAAATAAAAAAATTATATGTATTCAAAACATTCATTTTAAACGTTATATAGTGATTTATTTTATAATACCAATAAATAATTAAAAGCCTTATTGAAATATTGTGCTTGGTCGTTCAAGGGAAAAATTTATTTTAAAGTCTACTACGTTGAAAAAATTTTGATTAAACTCTTTGAATAATTATTTCAAGGCAAATTTGAGAGACATTATTAAATATATTTATTATGGCGATCTGAGAAACACATTTGATTTTTCAAGACAATAAATGAGAGAATAGGTGTAAATTAAAGAGGAATTAACTATTTATCATAAGATAAACTAATATATAAGTGAATTTTCATTAATTTGTTAGATAAACTTTAAAAACTTTGCAAATTAACTTTTATTAATTTCAATTCGTTTCCAAAATTTCTTTCAGAAGTATGATTTTAGAAACAAGGTCGTAAGTAAATTTTTATATAATGATATACATAATTTATCATACATTTCAAAAATATTTGTAATACGACTTTTTAATGCCCGAATTTGCATTCCGAGTATGATGAGATTACGCTAATTGTGCTTGTAGAATTATGGGTCAGGTTAACTTGTCGCCGAGTGTATGCACTGCCTTTTTTTATTCTTATTTTGTACATATGTAATTTAATGTCAAAATTTATTAAAATAAATAATTGAAGCTTAAGAGACTTTCGAGCTTCGAAATCATCATTCAAAATATTCTTTCCATTTTCAAACTATTAACTACATATTAAGATATTTATACATATTTTTACAACTGATATCAATATAAATGAGCGTTTTGTATATATAATATACAAGCTAATTCTCAAGCTAAATCATGAGTGAGAATACCTACATCTGTGGAATATTATGAAAAATATATTTTATGAATCCTTGTAACATAGATATATATATACATTGCCTCTTTCTTCATAGAACAAATGTAATAAATTTCTAGACTTTGTACAACAAATGAAGTACGAATAAAATGTTGCTCATTTTGCATCCTAATACAATTTAAATATTTTAAATAAGTATAACGTCCTTCCGTATATGAATATATAAACTAATCTAAATGATTTTCTCACAGAATGAAAACAAATGTACAAGTTATTCAAATGATAAACAATATACTAGGCATTAAACAAAACCTTTTCTTATTCGTAGATTCTCGAATACTCTCAATACACTGGAACTCCTTTTACATGTATTTACAACTTATACTTGCTCTCAAGTTAATTAAAAGTAGATGAAAAACCAGATAATCAAGTACATATTTTCAAGGAATGACGGCAAATGAAATAATACAAGCTGATTATGAATCCAGATAAACCTAGAAGATACAGTTCATATTTTCAATGAATTAAAAATAAGTAATAAATGAAAACGCTAGCGAATTAATCAATTCGAATATTATTCTTCTAATTTAAAAAGCAGAAATTAAATTTGATATCCTTATTCACACAATACATTGTAAGATATCTCTACGATCCCAAGTAGCAGACTATATTGTTCAATAAAATAAAATTTTAAAAATGAGTGTTGTATAATATTGTTTTACAATATTGAAACAGTATAAAATGTAAGACTTTTCCTGTATTGTATTTTGTGCAATATTGAGTTATATTGTAAAATATAGTTCAAGCTAGCTTTAATATTGTACTATTTATTTCCCCAAAATTATAAATATTCCTAATATTAAACGCAATTTCTTAATAGAAATCTGTAAAAAAATTACTTCCGTACCACATCAGAAAAATATTCAATCCTAGACATTTGTTACTCTTGTAAACCTTAGGTTCGAACCCCGGACAACTTCGTTTGCTAAAAAGGCGCCTTACTCTCTCAGCCAGCGACACCTACAGGATCGAGGATAGATTATGATAACAGAGCTTGCCTCGATACGAAATATCGTGCATCGTCAGATCTTATTTTTAATTATATTCTTAACGATTTTAACGATCTTTTAACGATTTCGAGTTGAGAATATTATTTGAAGTAAAAAAGAGAGCGATTTTCGCTCGTAACTAAGATTTGGTGTTGGAATAAATTATAGAAATAAGTTTCAAAAGTAATTACTTTTTAAAATATGGGAAAAAAGAAAGCTTTCATTTTTCTACAAGTATTGACTGTTTTTAGTGTTTAATTTTGTTTATGAGCATTAAATTTCAACCTTTAGAAAAGGCAATTTATAATAATCGTAACTAATAGGTTTCTTAAACAAAATAATTTAGTCTTGTTCTATATTTAAAGAAAGTTGGGACAGATAATTTTCGAAAAGTAATATCTTTATAAAAATACCTAGCAAGTTTTTTCAAATTATTATTAATTTATTGAACTAATAAAAAAAAGTCCGATCTAGGACATTTTATTAAAAACCGGATGTTTTTAAAACGGACACAAAGATTCAAACCAGATATATACATATGTATGCAGTCTGGTAACATCATTTAGAAAAATGGAATAATAAAACGTTGTGTTATATTGTTAAATGCAGAATTTACAATATTGTCATTACTACATTTATCAACGTTGTTAAACGTAGAATTTTCAATATTTTCATTACTACATTTATCAACGTTGTTAAATGTAGAATTTTCAATATTGTCACCACTACATTGATCAACATTATAGGAATGTAGAATTTGCAATATTGTTAACACAGTATTATAAAGTATTCGGCTTTTTAATGAAAAATTGTTCCATTGAAGTTTTTGAAAAAAACTTTTAAAAAAATGAATTATTAAGCTAAAAATAATATTTTTGTTCCAAAAATTTGCTTTTACAACTTTTAGAAATTTTGATACAACATTAGGTATTCATAATATTGTTCAATATTGCCCAAAATATTTTACAATATTGTAGCGCGATTGGGGATGTTGTTCGATGTCCTGAATGCCACACAATATTCTGAAGATCTAGAAATATTGTCCAATATCTTGTGTTAATAGGGATATAAGGAATTTAAAATAAAAAGTTGAATATATATTAATTTTATACAAAATATGATCTAATAAACAAATCTATGATTTATAATTGCCGTTGCAACTTTTTGAACAAATTGTCGTACACATTAATGTCAATTCTTCTTCATTCTTCAACTATGTTTACTTTACTGAAAACTTATATTCTACATTAACTAGCATCAATTGAAGGAATAACTGAAATGTGAAGTATTAAGTGAATTTTATATTATTTATCCGGAGATTCTTATATTCTACATTAACTATCATTAATTGAAGGAATAACTGAAATGTGAAGTAATAAGTGATTTTTATATTATTTATTCAGAGAAAATAAAGACTAACCATGAATATCAATATCAAATATTTGTACTATAATATAATGAGACAGTAATATCGAACGTAATATTGTCAGATGTAACCCTAAACTTGAAAATGTGAGGTAAATATTTGCAATAAACATTTATTTCAAAATTTTTCCATGAATTTTCACCAAATTTTTTTTTGTCTCTGCATCCTTAAGAAACTCTGTATTAAATATTCAAATTAAAACTTTAAAACAGTTTTTTTTAAATATTGGATACAATTGAATATAAGATCACAACTCTGTCAAGTCTAAATTGCGTATTTTCGTCATACAATAGAACGTGTATATAAATATAGAATTTTTTACAAATAAAATATTTTCGTCCAGTTTCTAACCAATAAAATTCGTCTGTTGAGATTCTGCGTTTTTCAGTCTGAATAAGTTTCTAAATGTAACATTTTTTTATATAAGAATACATTTTATCACGAATGTTTGAAGGAAATAAATGACCTTTAAAAAAGTAATAATTTTTAATACTCCTTTAGATAGTATTCTAATTATAACATCAATGCCAACATGATTATTTGAAGAAAAATGGGAGAATTGCATTATGGATGAAAAAACATTTATTTGGATTTCCAAACAAATTTTTCATTCTTAAGAAAGAGAACGGATCTTTAGTTTTAGAACTGATTTATGAACATTCATTCAGATCTTTTTATGTTACAATTAAATGTTCGGGGCATTAGTTCTTATGAACACATGAGTGAATATCCCAAGTATAGAGCACAAACTTTACAGATATTTGACGATTATAAAACAGGGTTAATCTAGATTTCTTTGAAACTGAATTCTGCTTAAATCAATAGGTTCTTAGACACATTGACTTAAACTATGTACCTCAGAATTTTACCGATGGTATATTTCAGCAAACTAAACCATCTTGTAGAGCACCAGGCACAATACATGTGAAAATAATGAAGTATTTTTGCAATTGTGCGAGATTTGTACAACATGCATTTTCACCCATGAAAGGGTGCTAAGTGATTATTTTTTTGTAATTACTCAACTCTCAATCTCTTTCTGATACAGATTTGTAGAGCATGACACGAAAGTAACTTTCAATACCTCGTTTTCCAGATACACAATCTGAGTGTTCATAGCAAGAGGACGCTTTTTCGCTAATAAAGAGTATTATCCCTTCATCATCATTGTTCTAGCTAATGTATTTCAACAGTAATGGTAGTTATTTCGACAAAGAGAGTACTACATCATAAATCAGTGAAAAAATTTCGAACAGGAATGCGTATTGTTTGAATCTGTAACCACCATAAAAATACTTGAAACTCTTTTCTTAGAACGTATTGATTGAAGCAGTATAATGTACTTACTCGATGAAAGGAAATATTACAGTAAAACCAATATTCAGAAAAAGTTTACTAGAAGAGTGTTTTCTTTCTTCAAGGGCTTATTGGAAATATTAGTTGACTCTATTTACAATGTATAAACATATAATATTGAACTTATTGGGGGTAATTTTGCTAATTTTTCTTCAATATGTTTATTCTTATCATGCGAAGGGATTATTTTCGGAGAAGTGATCGTCCCTTCGACGGCACTTCTTTTTCCATCCGGCAGAGAATCCTGCTCCTATTTTCCAGAAGGCTCTTCTGAAGTTTGCATTGCACAAAGCGTATATCACTGGATTGACTGTGGAGTTCAGGTAGCCAAGCCAAATAGCTGCTGTGTGAATACCAGGTCCCAGGCAACTTTCACAAGCGGCTGTGACAACAAATAAAACCATGTAAGGCAGCCAACACAAGACGAACGCACCTATAATGACTCCCAATTGCCTGGCTGCTTTTGTTTCTTGTTTCAGACCCACCAGACTCCTGCGTGAGGATGGTCGCCTCAAAATTCCACGTGTTGCTGAGTTGCAAAACATTCGAAAGCTGCAGCTTCTGCTTGGAGGTGGAATATCCGATAACTGTGGTACCCTCAGGTGGCTGTTTTCTGTAGGCGGTGTGGTGGAATTCAGAGAATGTGACGATTTTCTGCAATATAGAATGAGAAATAGGTTTTATTTCAAGACTAGTTGGACTTTTTTATACATAAAGGCATGAATAATAAATCAATAATGAGTTCGAGTTGTATATAAGAACACCTTAACATGCAAATAAAATTTTCAGAAATCGCTTTATTGAAAATCCCCTTACATTTCTTGAGTATTATTTAAACCTTTTTCGAACATGATTTTACAAGCTTAGGACCTGTAAAAATATCTAATCTTTATCTTTTAGTGGCAACGAATATTTAAAAAAAAATTTACAAAAGTCCTATACCAAAAAAACATGTACTAAATGAATAAATATAAAACAATTTTAAGGCACTTATTTTGACAAAACTTAATATTTACTCCCAGATCATACTATCCATGAAGCTTAATTTGATTCATTTGATGGCAGTAGAAGGAGTATTCATGTAATTGTAGCCGAATGTTATATAAGAAATAATATCCATAAACTGTCCTTGATATGAAGCCCTTGATATACTAGCTGGCCACCCATATGAAGGATTGACAAAAATTAATAGTTTATGTTGAATTATAGATTCCTATCTATATGGATATCACTGGCATCTAAAATTAATGTTAAAAACGTGAAATATGTAAGATCTTGAATGGCTTGAAATTTTGTACACACATGCTAAATATTGTGAGGTAGCTATTTCTGATAAAAAAAATAATAGATATCAGTTTATTTTATTAAAGATAAATAATAAAAATGGGCGAGCATGGCACTTTATATGTCAAGAATGTTTCAGCTAATAACACAGGTAATTGCCCTTCACAGCACACTTTTATGATATAAATGATGAAAGAAGAATATGGAGGCCTTTCTAGGAGGGTGCCATTTTTTTTCTCTTGACCGAATCAAATCGGCAATAATTTTAGCCCGTCTTTTGATGGCAATTTTCATGTCTTTTTTGATTACGGAATAAAAAGAACTTTGGAATGAATATGGGATTATAGCCTTTGGTGCTGAAAATACCAAAACCCCCCAATCAAATCAAATCAGATATAAATGATTGATTATAAATTATCCCTCGTACCAACATGTAGCGTCAGTCCTGAATGGCCACCTGGGGACCAAAACATGTTTTTCTTCACAATTTTTTCAGGACATTAGTGCATAACATAACACCACTCCATGCCCCTGCAACTATAACCATATGGTTATTTAAGCAGTGACGTGGTCATGAAGTGGAAGAGAAATCACAACACCCGAAGGGGTGACCTCTCTTAAAACTTGACATTTCTCTATACCGCTGCCTAATTAAAAACGCAACAAGTCTACAAACATTTACAGGAGCAAAGGAAGGATTGCTATTGTGCTATACATTAAAAAATATTTTGGAAACATGGGAAAATAAAACCTTGAAAAACACAATATTACACAGTTATACATGAAATAGCTAGAAAATAATAAAAACAAAAATGCAATAGAAAGACTATACGAAGAAAGAAAATACATTAAAAAAACAGAAAATGAAAGGAAAAAAATGAAAAACAAATTAATACAGTAATAAAAATAACATAAAAATGTACACAAGAACAGAGAGATGGGCCGCACAGTATTTTAAAAAGTTTGATTTTGAAGAGGAGTTGGCTGATGGAACTCTATTTGAAGGAGAAACACGGAGGATCTTGGAAGAAAGTCCTGAAAGAACGACAAAGCTGTTCTGAGTTCATTAGGGGATGATGGGCTGAAGAGGAGGCGAAGTTGAATGTTGAACTGGTGAAACGGGACT
This sequence comes from Araneus ventricosus, assembly GCA_013235015.1. NCBI lineage: Eukaryota > Metazoa > Arthropoda > Arachnida > Araneae > Araneidae > Araneus > Araneus ventricosus. The sequence goes on from BGPR01004054.1 coordinate 40,919, forward strand.
TTCCATCTCCAAAGGACAGGATGGAGTGATGAAGACGCATGAAGGAAAGTTGAAGTTTGGTTGGATTTAATTTCCCTCATCGCTGGAGGAAGAGGTTGTTCTGTTGCTGAAGTTGCTAATTAATAAAATGTTGGCCAAGAATGTGGGAATGGGACGAAAGCATTGGACTCAACTGAGAAGACTAAGACTTTAGTACAGCAAAGTGCCAGTGATATTTATTGGAACTACTCTCAATGGCTCTAAGCATCAATATTGCACATTAGCAATAGAAAGAATGCTGTGCCATTTTGAAAATTCTACATGTGGGTTATTTTGTTCCTGCCAACAGAAATTAATGCAAAAATATTTTATTCAGTTCGCATTCCATTCGAGACCATTGGGTTTAGCTGTGGAATCACGAATCCATCGCGTGCATTCTACCTTTAGAGACACGAGTGTGTGATGCGGAGTAGATGTGAGCCATGGTTCCATTACGCACTATGAAGTTAAGTTGTTTGGTGAGCTGAACACTCTGCAGAAGATCAGAATAGCAGGAGTCCCTCAAAAGTACCGTAAAATTCTCCCAATATCCTTTCTAGTTAAAGAAAAGAATATGCAACACCCAATCAACAAAAATTACTCCAAGTCCCATTTTTGTTTTATTCATTATCCTTCAACTCCATTTCGGCATCTGATTGTTTTTAATGCTTTATTTGTGTGCATATGCATTAATTCGATTCTAGGTTCATTGAGACACATTTTTCAATTTCCTGTGTGCTATCAGCCATGATAGAAGTTCGTGGACACACTTAAAATATTTCCTTGAAATAGCATTTTATGTCAATACATGAAATGGATGACAGTATTCAAAACAATTTTAGAATTTGATCACGATTATGAAAAATCTTATATAAGAATATTTTCAAGGGCAATTAAAATCGATTTTTGAATCTGAAATATACAAGATAATTATGATAGTTTCAATTACACCTCTAAGAAACATTAGTTTCATTGCAAGACTCAGCCACCTTTATTTATTTTTAAATCTGAAATTTAAAATTAAACATATTTATTATTTCTATATTATGAACAAAGTATAAATATGAAGAACGCGTATCGGAAATTTGGATGCTCTTTTCAGTATTGTATTTCATAAACATTGCAGTTGTTTCCTCAAAGTAAAAACGATAATATACACAGTATGCTCCGAAAGTGCTCCGTATACTCCGACACAAAATAATATCGAATATGAAACCCTTTAGATGTTGCGTGCGTTAGTCAATTGTTTTTGCATTTCTGAAATTTATTCAATAAAACAGAGTACTATTTAATAAAACACTATGGAACAAATAAAGTATTTGAAAAAAATATATTTTAAAATTTTCAAGCAGTTTACAAATACCGTGAGAGGAAAAATATCTATTTCGATTTAAAATGACTACAATAAAAATAGCCATCAGTAGATTATAGCATATCATTTTTATAAATGTTATAAACAGAATAACTTCAAATTTGAGGGACATTAAATTTAATTTGGCTTCCTAGACTCCTCAATCATATAAATCACTATATTTTCCTTGTTCCAGTCTTGTTAGAAGGGAAAAATCTAAGATCAATTAATGACAAAATAAGAAAAAACTTCAACTGATTACCTTAGGCTGCGGAATTTCACAGGAAAATCGAATACCGATTTGTTGTAGGGACATCTAGCGGAGCAAAAAAATGCTAAAGGATGTCTTGTATAATTCAGTAAAGCGTCTCATGTATAATTCAGTAAAATGAAAAGTGTTTGCTTTGTAATTAACTAAAAATTTCATTATCTAGTACGAATTATTCAATAGATATATTGGTAATTGATTTGGTTATTTCTGTATTAAAATATAGGTTTGAAATAAATTTTATTCCAAATCAATACAACGAATAAAAGTTAATTAATAATCAGAATTACAGATATTTATGCATTTAAAATAGGCTGTCGAAGTTACAGAAAAGTTACGAATTTTATCATTGAGTTTTCAACCTCAGTTATTTAGTATTTTTGAAAATGATTATTTTCATCATTTGGTTGAGAGTTTTCTTATTTGTTACAGATGGATCGTTACATAAAAGTCAAGTAACCTATTTTATTTCTCTAGCAGAAATAAGGCCATCACATGAACATACCGCTAAAACAGTCATTTTATGTATATGTTTGATTACGTTTCTAGCGAACATAAATACACAAAGTATTGTTTAATTCTCATATCACTCGTTACATATTACCTGAAAGTTGAATCTTAATGTGATTGTTATGTGCGTGTCTTATAACTATCGTTTATTGGTAAACTAGGCAATCCCTCAATGAATTGAATACAACTTCTTTAATAAGTGGTAGAAAATTCTTAACGGAAGTTGAAGTGGGCTGAAATTGAAAATCAAAAATGCAGTAATGTCTATAAGCCACGAGAACTGTCGCCGCCAAATTGTCTTGTTTACGGCGGTTGCTATAGCAACATGTTATCATAGGAAGAATCCATTTCTCCTAGGTAGAAGTTCATTCTAATGTTTTTCATCGCAAACTAGCGCCAAGAATAAAAAACTCAGACTTACGTTGGGTTCCTCCTATTCAAAATGGATCTTCCCTAGCATAACCAGTTGCTATAGCGACCGCCGTAAACTAGACAATTTGGCGACGACAGTTCTTGTGGCGAACAAACAGTAGGTGTCCTAAGCAGAAATAAGTTACTTATCGTCTAATATAGCTTTATCGTTTCGTGTCATTTGTCATTGGTTTTTCATTGTTAATTTAATGCAGTTTGGAAAAGGAAAGTGGTATCGTGAACTTCTGAGAAGAACTTCAGAACTTTTGCTTCAAGAACTTTGATGTTTTGTATTTTAATTTCTTTGAGTGCACCTGTTATAAACAGAACTTAAAAGACTACAAACCAAAATGCAGAACTATCTACACCTATATAGCTTAATAGTAGAAATATAAGCGAGGATATTTTCAATTTATTATTAGAATAGTTTTAATAGTCGCACAATTTTTGAGAAATGAATAAATGGCCAGTAACTTCTGAATTCGAAAACATCATTGTGAAGAAATTTGGATGCCTGTCTGGCTGTCCCTTTCAGTATGTAAACACGAAAACCCAAAAATGCAACTAGTTAGGAGAATGAAATCTAGCATGTGCTTTTGCCACTCAAATTGTGAATGTATTCATATATTGGACACAATTTATCTGACGAATGAGACTCTTTTAAAAAATGCATTCTCGCTTCCTACACTAGACATGCAGTTACTCAGGAAAGTGAGGCGCTTACAAAGATGTTTTTAACTTGTATGCTGCCATTACTTTTAAGCAAATTCCTTTATTAAAGTGTAGTTGCTACGCATGGCCAAGATATATACTTATGCGATTTAAGTTATTGCTTTTAAACTAAATGCCAAGTTGTCACGCTGTTTAGTGGAAATGATTTGTAAATTTATTTTTTAGAACGTTATAATGACTACAATCATAAATATATCTTTGTCTAATGCGGAAATGAGAAAAAAAATTAATCTATACTGAAAATGAGTTTATTGAATAGATAATTTTAGGAGTGAATAAAACTATTGTAATGATAGTTTTAGAAGTTATCGAAGGAAAAAATAACTAGAACAGTACAAAGAATTGTGACATATCATTAGTCAAAAAAGAAATTGTTGATGCTTTTAAAATAATTTTATTCATGGCATTCAAAAACGGCTTCTAATATTTCAATTCATGAATCTTTATTTTCCTAAAACTTTTTCTGTACATATATCGCATAAAAAAACCTGAAAAAAATAATAGTAAAAAAAAAATTATTTTATGAAATTGCCTATGTTTCGTATTCCTCTCTAGTTCAGCAGTACGATTATGCTATTTCGATGTTATTGTATGATGGAAATAGTGCATTTCGAGAGAGCTGATAAATTCAGCGATTCATTTATTCAGCCTTTCAATATATTGTGTTTCTTTTTTACTTTAATGGCTTTTCTTTCATGTTTAGCTTATGAGACGCTCAGAAGCAAGATATAATATCAACATCAATGACACTAGGAATTAGGGCGAATATTACTTTTAGCGCCTTTTGAATGCAAATTATAATCAACAGTCTACGCAAATGTAACCTTGCATAATTCATGGCGTTCTAACGTTCACACATGCATGCAATGAGCTAAATTATTACTCAACCAATAGTTGAGAATTTCTGCCATTTTTTATCAGTATAAGAGCAAAAGGTATACAATATACAATAAATGAACACATGCATATTTAGATAAAAACAAATCTTTGGTGGATATTTTTCAAAATTAAATTAATGTCATTTTTCGATATTTACTCATTTCTTATTATTCCGCCAATAGGATTTGAAAATATTTCTGTTAGCGAAACTTGAAGTAAACCACGGTTGATACCTTGAATGAACAATCTATGAAAAGTAAAATCTAAAAGAATTTGATAAAATATAAAGAACAATGATACTGCATTTATTAAAATGATGTCAAAGCTCTGATCTTAAAATCAAGTAAAGCATGACATTGAAAATGCATTGACATTTACATTTTCTATGTATTGTAAAGTAAGAATAGTTAGAACTGATACAGCGCAATTTTTCAGACTATTTATTTGTAATCGAGGTTGAGGTTTGGAGCTGAAGACATTTTTTGTGCAATACGGATCTTCTTTTATCATTGCCTAATGCGCTGTCAGGTGCATCCTCGCGTGGTTCTCTGAACTTGTATTCTAGGATATCACTATTTGAATCCCTCGGAGTGTTCGTTTCTATATCAGATTCCCAAGAATTTGCAACTTTCATCTTCTTTGTAGGAAGAACACTAGAAGAATCAGGTTAGCGCTTTTAGGAAATGCAATATGATATTGTCCTGTAGTGTCGTTCATGTTTAGTTTTTGTAGTATTGCCATCTTGCTTTCAAGTAGGATTTGAAATAGGATAGATTGAGGTTTTCTAAATTTCGAAATATTTTTTTGAATTTGTCATAAAATTGTTTTCCTTTCCTTAGGTAGGTTTAGGTCTTACTTTTTCTTAGGTTTTTATTCCCTTTCTTCTTTAGGTTAAAGTTTAGAACAAGGTATTTTGTGTTCAGTTACTGATCATCCAGTGAAATATCAATGTGCCGTGCTTGTACCATACAATTCTTTAGTGATTTCTTAAAATGGAACATTAAGTACTTCTCCACAATAAATAGACTCTTTGCATAAGTTCAGAGTTGCAAGTGAGGATGAAAATGCGTTAAGTTTCCCTCTTTTTGCTACTTTATTTCTGAGATTTGACTTTCACAAGCTAGTTTCAATTTCAAAACAATGCAGTCCATATCGAAGCAATGTATTCTTTACTGACACTGCTATAGTAATGTATTTGTCTATGAAAAATGGGCGTACGGACTCAGTTGTTTCACGATTTACAGATACGGTTTTGATCACCAAAAATATTAAATTGGTGATTATAAATTAATTCTATTAAAATGCACTTTAAATAAGTTGTTAGTAAGGAATAAATGTGAATGCATTCAGTATTAATCGCCATATTAAAGTGAAACTGTAAAACATGAAATTAAGGTATCAGATATTCGTATTATGGTAAATTGCCAGTGTAACCAAAGAAGAGTTTAAAGCATTGATTATCTTGTATCAAAGAATATTAATTCTGAAAGAATAAAATACCACAATGTCTTTAATACATTTGAAGGCTTATTTTATTTAAACATTGAAATTTTAGTAGTGAATATTCGCAGATGCTTCTACAAGGTGTGCAACAAGGACTCCCTCATTTTAAAATAAAATAACTCAGCAACGGAGATCGATGTAAGTATGAAACCCGTAGTATGATTAGTCTGACTGTTATAAAAATCCCATACAGAAGTTTCCAAATTAGTTATAAATGTTGCCGACAGATGGAGCTATACGTTGCAATCGCAGTTCAGGTCTGAGAAGAAATCTATAAACTGTCATTTGCAAGCAATCGTTAATATCGCATCACAATCTAGTCCAAATGTGCGTTTTTCGTGCTTGCAAAGGACAGTTTATAGCTTTCTTCTCGGATTCTGAACTAAGATTACAAAGTAATCGCCACCTGTCGGTAACATTTGTAACTAATTTTGAAATTTCTGTATTAGATTTATACGGGTCTCAGACTAAGCATACCACTGGTTTTATCAAGTTCCGGTTCACTAAGCACAACACAATCTATTCCAAATGTGCATTTTTCGTGCCTGCAAAGGACAGTTTATAGCTTTCTTCTTGGACTCTGAACTAGTGATGGTTCGTTCACTCCGGAACGAATCCGAAGATCCGGATCATCAAAAAGAACGACAGGACTCGAGTCCGACCAAAAGGGACGAATCCGCTGAAAGGAACGAATTCGAAGATCCTGATCCTCAAAAGCGACGACAGGACTCGAATCCCACCGAAAGAAACGAATTCGTTCCTCGTTAAGGACTCGGATTCCCCGTTCGGACTCGGACTCCCCGGACGGATCCGAACTCCCCTTTCGGATTCGGCCTCTGACTCCCTGTACGGACCCGGACTCTCAGGCGGAAGGCGTCTTGTTTGAGAGATAGCTATGTTTTGTTGCAGCAGATAAGTTTCTTTGAGGTTCGCGGGGATAGGATGCTAAGATAAAGAATTTTTTGTGAATATTAACCTTTTCCAATCGGCGGTACATACGCTGTACCGGGAATTTTCATTCCTTTAACTTCGGCTACGGTACAAGTGTTGTACCGAGCATCCGAGTGACACTACTTTCCCCCTCTTTCTCCTGGAAGGAGTTTCACGACCCACTTAAGAACGTGAGTTCTATTGTCCGTAGTTGGGTGGGGATATTTTTCGCCAATGTTATCAGTTGTAAGCTCTTATTCTACATTTTTGGCGATGTTTAGGGACAACAAATTTTCTGGTGTTTGTTTCTTGGATTTTTTAGAATGCCTCAAAAATATATCACGGATATGGGGATTGAGAATGTGATGAAAAATTTGGATGAAGAAAATTTTGATGATAATTATTCAGAGAGTTGAGAATCAAAAAAAGCATTTAGAAAGAAAATGCTATAAACAGAAAAAAACACTCTTTTAGAGCCCAAAGGTTTTAAAAAGTAGAACATGTTTTTGCATATTTAAAACAGACGTTTAAAAAAAGTATTGCTTAGAACAAATTTTTCATTTTTAAAATTTAAGATTTCAGTTTGATTTAGGGACAAAACTTATTCAAGAATATATATTAATAATTTTTATCTAAACATTAAAGATTCAGAAATGCATTTAACCCAGCAAAAAATTATTCTCATTGGAATATAAGAAATCAGTTGAATGCTTTGCCTTTGTTTGCTGAACATTGGCTTTATTTAGTAGCTTTTAAACGTATTCATTTAAGTTAAAAACTGTCATTTTCTTCCTGGAAATGTTTCATCATTTTTTCAATCACACTTTCTCATATTTGAACTCAAAAGACTTTAAGGATAGTTATTTCTTTGTACATTAAACAGGGCTTCAATTTGGGAAGTTCAATATTTAGGAAAAAATTTCTAACATATTTTACCTCAAATTTTGTTCTCCTGTTGCATGTTTCGTCGGATAATTTTGATAATATGTGGTGATATTATTCATTATGGTATTTGACTATGTAAGCTTAATCTCAAACTTTATAGAGTATGCATACTTAACGATCTGTAACTGGTCATATAATTTAATACTACACTAAGTAAGCACCGAAATTATGAAAAAGTTCACGATTTAATCAATGCAATCTCAGAGAAATGTAGTTTTGAGATTACAATAACATTTAGGTTCACATTTGACATATTAAATGCTCTTGTAATATATATACTCCTTGAAAATATGGTTTATAAAATATATAAGGTTTTATTGCCTATTTCTTTTAAATGTTAATTAACGCAATATATAACTTTCAGTTATGTTAAATTTTTTTAATATTTAATTCTAAATAAATATTTATATTGTTTTTCAAGTAACTTTTGAAAAAATTTGTCTGGATTAAGAACTGATCATAAAAAAATTCTAAGACTATTTTAACACACAAATAACGATTTCCTACTGTATTATTAATCGTTGTATAATGTTTTTCTTACATTTAAACAATTGATATCATACCACTTTTTTTCAGAAGAAGTTATATCGAGTAATTTGTGGAGATGAAAATAAAATTGCGAATGAAACAAATAAAAATTATAAATATAAGCCCTTTTTCCATATATGATTATTATTAAATATCCCATTTAGATCAGTTTTACTCTCTTAGTACCTGACATGCTGTACTTTCAACTCGAGTAGAAAATCTATTTTAATTTTAGAACTTACTTTTAAAAAGAAATCTTGCATATTACAAAATGAATAATAATTATAAAAACAAATTAAGTTTTTCAAAGCGAGAAATTCATTCAAATAAAAGTGGGAGGGAAGAATTTAGAAAAAAAATTATTGAAACATATGTAGCCAAATCTGGAGACCTTTCTAACACTGGAATCATTATTGACCAGAAAACGGCAGCCCTTCCCCTCCCCCCCATTGTAAAATGAATGTCTTAACAATACTGCATGGAGTGTCAATGGTCATACTGGTCTTTCTAGTGGGGGAAAGAAATGATCTCCTCTGCTCTAAAAGTAGCCGAACGAGGGATATATTTTCCTTCGATCTGCGCCGAGTCCTAGAGGTTAAATTCAAGGTCTCTGATACTGCTTGAGAAAATTCTTATAACAGTAAAGCCTGAAAAAAATAACAACTCTCTTTACTTTCATCAATGTTTACTCATGTTTCCACTTTTACAGTAGCGAATTTAAATTTTATAAGCGTTTTAATGATTATCCCAAATTAAAAGTTAATTAAAAAGCCTAGATCTTATGTACGCTCAAATGTAATATTGCAAATAAAGAACCAGAAACAGCAGAGTTTTATTCACTATCATAAACTCCACCGCTCTGTTTAGATTTTTTATTCTTCAAAATGTTTTTGTATTTTTTAGACTATTCTCAGACTTAAAAAATTTTTTATTCAGTTATTTTAAGCCTTCTTTTTCTTTGCATTTGGACAATTATAAACAAAATAATTTCGGAGAACATGCTAAAATTTCTAGTTTAAAAGTAGACCTGATGTTCTAACTTAATTTCATGACCTTCTGTCGCCATTTTAATTACTTCCCCCTTCAATCTTCAAGACCGGAGAGTTTCTGCACTTCGTAGTATTTTAACATTACGCATAAAATCACATATTTGGGCAAACAGATGAATTAAAATAATCTACTCTCAAAATAGCTTTCTCTTCTAACCCGAAAGAAAGTGAAAAATCTGATGCATTTCGAAAAAAAAAAAATTGCATTCGTAATATATTATAAAAATTGCTAAACTACCTTCTATGACGTAATTCTTAGTAAAAAGAATTAATAATAATTATAATTAAAGATTATTATAATTTTTTTATTCTTAACTCAAGATAAGAATAATAAAATATATAATAATAATATAATACACAATATCAAAAATCATTTCATTAAATGAATCTCGATAAACTGAAATTAATGCATTTGATAAAAACTATTTAAGAGAAAATTTTGAGTCTGCACTTTTTCAAGCAATCAAGAATATTTGGTATACAAGTTTAAGATAAGTCAAAAAATAGGAATGCAATTAAGAAATTTTTATAAAATAATATTTCTTCCATGTGAGTAATTTAAAGGTAATCGAACATTTTTATACCTTTTGATTTTGAATGAGGGAACTAAGAATAGGAATTATTTAAACTTTATCTGATAATAAATTCAAAATTAAAGAGTAAAATAGAATAAAATCTGAATATACATTATACAAAAGGATACCCTAAATTTTAATTCTCGAAAGCATTAACCTCGCAGCAATCGGCAGATATAATAGGGCTGTTTTGGTCGAGGCTCGAACCCGTGCCTTTAAGATTACTAGGACGGCGTCCTACCGACCTTGCCACGTGGCACGTAATGGAAAAGGCATATTTAAATAACATCTACAATTTGCTCAAAATTCAAACGCTATTGATTCAACTGACAGAAATTCACTAAAAATTTACATTTTGTCAATGCAGTTAATAATTGCTTTTAACGGCAGTGGATCTATGATAACTGCAAAGAGTTTTTTAATTTTCCTTGATGATCATTAAAAGATTTTTTACTGCATGGAGCTCATTAAGATTGGGAACTTGATATTTAATTAGAAAGAAATATGAGCTGACTAGCTGATTTCAGTACTGAACGCTTCAGCAAATATATTGTTTCCAACAAATTAAATGACATTCATAGGAATTAGTAACCAGATAAAAGAAATCAAAAGCGTCTCACAATACTGAAGATTCTCGCAAAGTTTCATTGAATTCACTAACGAAATTTTAAATATTTAACAGAAATGTTAATTAAAAATTATAATACGTAATTAAAATTATTATCAATATAGTTAATTATCTAATTATAATTATTAATCAAAAATATTCATTAAAATTGTTATCAATATAATTAATTAATCATCTAATTAAAATTACAATATTATTAATTTGATTCATAATTATTTTAAAATACAAGTTCAATAATAAAGACATTATTATTAAAGAAATTATGGTCAATATTACGTTTCGGACCGAATCAGCGGATCCGCAGTCGGACTCGGATCCGTGGATCCAGTCCACGAAAGGAACGAATCCGACACATCACTACTCTGAACTAAGATTACAACTTACGTCGCCACCTGTCGGTAACATTTGTAACTAATTTTGAAACTTCTGTATTAGATTTTTACGGGTCTCAGACTAATCATTCTACTGGTTGCATTCTTCTATCGATTTCCGTTGTTGAGTTATTTTATTTTAAAATGAGGGAATCCTTTGATGCACACCCTGTCTAACATCTTTATAAAGGGAGGCATACAGGTACACTCCTCTCTATATGCTTCTCTAACATATGTCAAGTTTTTGAAAGTTTCGTATAATTTGGTTAAAAACGGCAGGTTATAAAACAAAAACATGAGGGGAAATTTGGGAGTTTTTAATAAAAGATTTATATTTTCACAAAAATTTGTGTTATTTTTACGAAAAACCTTGTAAATATTGCGCACATCAAACAAAACCATTGATGAAAGTTGCATATCATTATCAGCTTTCTGTGAAACGGGATTAATCCTAAATCAGTTTCTTTTTCATCAGTTTCTGGTCGGTCCCCAAAATACTCTGGTGACCCAATATTCACTTTAAAGTGTGAGTCCCAGCCTCTTCGTTACATGTCGAAGTGCAAGGAAAATCCATACAGCCGTTCTGGAGATATTCGAAAAAATGTGCAAATCCAAAATTTTTCACATTATTCTGTTGTCCACGTGTATTTTAAAAAGGAGTTTTTTGAATCAGTGTTTTAGTTTTCGACTACGTAATTAAAATTCAGCATAGATATATTGAAATGGAGAAAAATTCAAATTACAGTCTTTGAAAGTGAGTCGGCACCCAGTAAAATTCCTAGAAAATGGTGAATGACTAAACAAAAATACTCGAATTATGTGCAAAATTTATAAATAGTTATATATTTGATTAATAATAATTAAAATAATAATAATAATAAATAAATAACAAGTGTAGCATGCAGTGTACTAAACTACGTTATTCATTAAACATCAGGAGAAAGTTTATTATATCGAAGCAGTCAAATACTTATTTGGCACAATAAAATATAATAATGAAAATTGAAATTTTTAGTCTTTTACGCATTTCAAATAAATGATAAATATGAATAATTAGTTATTTTAAAAGGATTTCATTTTGAAAAGAAATAAATATGAGTCTTATTTAGATTAATTAAATTTATTATTTTATTGAACCTTCATATAATCTTTAACTTATCATTAAAATGCAATTCATTTATGAACGATATCAATGGAGATATCACGCCTTTCAGAAGTTTATAATTATTCATTATGTTATTTATTGCTGTTATATGCTTATAAGATTTTTTTTATTTTTATGCAGACTCGCTTAACGAATTATATTATTTGATTATTAATTATAATTTTAATAGAAAATTTAAAAAATTATAACTTATTCCAGTTGATATTAATCACATTTATTTAAATCAGTTATACTAATACTTATTTAATAAGAATGAATAATACTGAATAATACAGTAACAGTTTACATTCTTTGATTTCTATCTTTATTTGTAATTGCTATACTTTTAACTTAAGAATCTTTGAATAGGAGCACTTTTAATTGAATTATTCGTGGTAGTATCACAATATTTTGAATTCTTGTATGTTACTAATATTTGTTTAAAATAATGTTTGTTGACTTTTGCCAAAAGTGTACATGTGACCTCGTTCAATTTTAAAAAATTGGCTTGCAAGAAATTATATCGTATATTCGCAATGGATTATTACATAAAAATTATTTTACACCCATATATAATTGGCATGTTCGTATTTATTTTATTTTCATATATTTTATTTAAAAATTTGAATAATGAAATTTAATCTGTATGTTTATGTTCTGCACAAACTAACAGAAATTAAGTTGAATTTAGTTTGCTTCATTTGAAATTCCTCGAAAGTTACTTTAATGTATTTTTATTATGTTCATTCTCCCGTAATTTTATGCATTTATTTTATTTACGCATTTTCGTAAATTATGATAAGAGTTTGATTAGTAGTGAATGATTCAGGCACTCAAATTAAAAATAAAGGAGATATACAAATTTTCCTATTGAATATTGCACTTCAAAAACAGTATTTTATTATACATCCCCTTAATAGCATTCTTTACCTGTTTGTAATTAATAACATACTTTTTTAAACAATTTAATTTTAACATTCCGCTTATAAAGGAAAAAATTCAAAAGTAAATAAACTATAATTAATCAACGCAACTATTTAAAATATTTTTTGTGGATTTGTAAGATGGCTTATTAAAAGTGACTCGGTTTGTAGTTAAGCTTTTGAAATAATTACATTTTCATGAGTTTTTAACAATTTCTTTCTTTTTTAATTTTAAGTACTTGACTTTTCCTTTACTTAGTTTAAACAAAAAGGCTAGAAAGAGATGAGTTATGTTGTAGAAAGGGAAAAGAAGAATGATTTTTTTTTTTTACTGTAATGGTTGATCAAAAACGAATAATATATTAAATAGTTGCATTAAACTTGGGTTTATAAAAAAAAACATTATTCAGCAAAATAAATGCAATATCTAGTTTTAGTGGAAATATCCATGATAAAAAGTGTTCTGAGTTTAACCAATTATAATCCTAATGTAAATGTAATATTCTTTCAGACGGAATTGAAGAAATGTTTTGTCACATTTACATTTCTAGAGTTTTTAAATGCTTTAGGATGTTTGTTTCTCCTTTGCGCGGATCCAAGAATTCTAAGGAGCTTTTTAATTCGATTCATTAAGATATAAGCAATCTTTCCCCTTTAATCCGAAAATGGTTTGCATTTTATATTTCTAAAGATGTGTATTTTTTGTCTGCACCTGCTCCCCTCCCCCCCAAAAAAGAGATAAAGCCATTGATGAAATATTTACAAGCATTTTAACCGTTTAATTAATTTAAATAAAAGAAAAATATAAGAATAATTTAAAACAATGCTTTCAATCAATTATTTTTCATCTATCTGCTTGCTTGTATAATGAAGGAATAATTACTTTTTCGCGATAATTTCTGTATAAACTCATTCATGTTAACTTTCCTATGCCACTTTTGCTTTAACTTCCTTACTAACTTGTAAATCAACAGAATAAATACAAATTGCTAGTTGATAGCAGCACTGGAAATTTCATTTTACGAGAGAATATATCAAGGTGGTCCTGATGGATATTAAACATTACATTATTATATTTATTTTTGTAAATAAATTGTAGTGAATATTATTTAACATGGAAATTCATACATAATATTATATAGCAGTTTCTTTTAGCGTTCTGATAATTTTCATAAAAAGAGAACGAATCAAATATTGAGACCAAATAAATAATTTAAAAATGTTATTGTAAATAACCGGTCTAAATCTAATGATCAGCCAAACTGTTATTTATAAAAGAGCAAAGAAACCTTTCGTTAAAAAAATAATGATTGAAAAAGTTTTCTTCTTTTATTTTTCTGGTCGTTTCTTAACTCTTTAATCCCGAGGAGACTTTTTACTTCTATCTCCTTTAAAACCGGGACTTTTTGGAAGGAAACGACATGAATTGGACTTTCCCAACCTGGGGGCCATTTTCCCCACCCCCTGCTGTAACATTCCCTTAAGGCTCACTGAAATGGGCTGTGGTTGGCAAGGCTAATTGGACCCGCACTTATATCCTATGCGATCTCAGACCCTCACCTCCTCTCTAAAGAAACCAACCGCCTCAGACCGGCCTTCGTTGCTGTTAAAGGGAAATTTTTAAACCGCCTCGCTCGGTATGAGAGGGTTAAAGCCTCTTCGGAATGGCTTTCGTTTTTGCGACGAGTAAATACGATTTTACGTTTCACAAGTTTTCGTTTACATTTTCTTTGACTGGCAGGATCATAAATAATTGAAAATTTAGTTCACCTGTTACTTTTTCACACAGTTTACAAGTGATACATCATGTCATTTGAAGTTCAACCAGAAAATAGCCAACCGATACATAAATTTATTAATAAAAATGCCGTTATAAAAAATTAAATTATGTCGCCTACTGCGTTTTTCCTTCTTTCTTTTTTATACAGACAAAAAAAATATTGAAATTTAGTCATCTATATTTATGACGTAACGGCGTAAAAACACATCTCTTGAAATGAAGAAGCAAAGAAATAGCAGAAGTTTTGTAATTGCTATCTTGCAAGCTAAAACCTGGTTCGTACGTCTTACTATGAAACCAATATTTTAAAAAGATATAGGGCTTAATATGCTCAAGTGATTTCTATTACAGATGACATACCTACAACCATTTAAGCCATTTTCAAAATGTCATTATTGGATATAAAATTTCAAGCCTGTTAAACGCTGAAGGATTACATAATCTTATTTCAACTTCAACTCGATTAATTACATCTCTTATTATAACCATAACAAATATCAAGTTTATATTCATCTAATTAGTAAAATTTATTTTGCTACAGATTAAAAATATTTCAGAAATAATTGATATAACGTGATTAGAACCTGAAAAATAAATTAAAATATTTTGACATATTGCTCTGATTTGCTTCTAAAGAACTCTTATCTCGCAAAATGATTTATATAGGGTGGTCATAAATTATTGGAAACATTTAAAAAAATTATTAAAAAAAACTGTAATTTAGTAACTTCGTTTTCTTTAATGTGACAGCAGCTGAATTTTTTTTCTGATAGTTAACGCGCCGCTATAGCGCTTTTAATCTGCGGTAGTGGGAGATTCCCAACGCGGATGTCAAAATAGCTACCGTGTAGCAGAAGGCATGCCTATGGTTCTAGTTCAAGCAAATAACTTGTACCATTTCAAAGAAGTTTTTAGCCTAGAGTATCGAAATTGTCAGTCTCCAAGTAAGAACGCCAACAAGCGTTGGTAAGAGAAATTTAAGGGAAGTTCTGGACAACAATCGGTCTCAGGCGAAGTTGTTGTACGAGTAAGGGAGACTTTCACTCTTTAATTGCTCATACCAATACTTAATAGAGGTTTCATTGACAATTTCCTTACTCTGACCGAAAACATACTGTTACAAATAATTTAATTTCGTGGAAAAAGAGACGTGCTAGAAGTCCCTTCTGCTGCACGGTAGCCATTCTGACACTTGCATTGGGAGTCTCCCGCTGTAGCAGATTTAGAGCGCCGTGACAGTGCGTTATCTATATGAAAAAAAATTTGAGCTACTCTCTCCATT
Organism: Araneus ventricosus; assembly: GCA_013235015.1. NCBI lineage: Eukaryota > Metazoa > Arthropoda > Arachnida > Araneae > Araneidae > Araneus > Araneus ventricosus. The sequence goes on from BGPR01004054.1 coordinate 56,746, forward strand.
AAAAAAACGATTTTGCTACATTCTAGATTTTTTAAAATTAATTTTTGAAGTGCGTCCAATAATTTATGACCACCATGTGCAATGTTTGCGAAATGATTTTCAAATCAGAATTACAAATTTTTTTTAAAAAATAAAGATTAGTTTCACACGTGACACGTATATAGTGCTTAAATTATTATTTTTTAAAATTTAGATTCGATTGTAATACAATTTTCTGCCTTTTCTGATCGGACAATATAGCAATATATCTTAACTTTTAAAAGATCTTCTGATATATAATCAAATATCTTTTAACTGCAGTTCATCATCACAGCTGCATAAATTACATGTGTAATCGAATAAAGCATTTTATTTCACATATAGGATATATACCATAAATAGGGACTTGAGAGTCCTCATTTGATTTAATAAATACATCGACACATTTTAGCATATTTACTGTGGTGGTTTTCTGTTTCTACGTATTGTGGTACTGTTCTGATATAATAAACTTAGATAAAGTATCCATTACATGATTTGATTGATGTATGATTAACTGTTATTATAAACAAACTTATCCAAGATCATACCATCCTGATGATTTTTCTGTAAAACTATAAAACACCATGAATAATGTCAATTAACAGATATGTAGGAAGGCTTCGACAGTTCTAGTAATAAGAAGTATGCAAGATCTTTTTGGAAATTTTGTCAATCGTCGTTATAGTAACGATTCTATAACTAAAAATAACTTCCATTTTCAAAATTCCCTTTATTTAAATTTTGGAATTGTATATATACAGTCGAAGAACATGTCAAAAGATACATTGCATTTTATCATTATAATAGACCTAATGTTAATCAAATAATAGATTGTTAGCATGACGATGTAATGAATCATTATCTAGTATGAAGATTCGAGTGATAACAATCTGTTGCATATATTTTCCACCGTTTATGATGAGGAAGTTCGTTGAATAAACTGAAGTTCACTTAATATCAATTTCATTTTTTTTATAATTCTGACTATTTCTTTATATCAGGCAGTCATTCAGCCACAATAAAAATTTTGATGCTTCATTTTTTCCTCTTTCACACATTTTGTGTATTTCACCAGTTACATTTTTCTTAGGGGTTCTTGACTGTCCTCCTCAGATAGATAGAGTATATAAAATCCTCGTTAAAAAACTTTCTAACTAAACACAGAATTTTAAAAAAATGTAGAAAAAAGCTTATTTATTTTTTATATATTTTTCCTCGCCACGTCTTCCATTTCATTAGCCATCAAATACGATTGTCGTTTGGATCTTTTCTTTTCAACTCTTACAGTTTAGATCAATCAACTAGAAGGATATTTCCAGTTACTTTTTTCCCGAACAAAAATAAAATTTCTCTCGATCGTCTAGGGTCTATTTTTAAACAAAAAAAAGCAACCGAGAAACAGATACTTCGAAGGTTTTTTTTGGTTTGTTGTAAACCTCAGCTGTTTCTGATTCTGGTTTTTCCGGATCAAGTAATCCTGTTTCTGGTGTTGGGATGAACAGCTGTATGGATTATAAAGCATTACTTGCATCTACAGTAATCTTTCATCTGAATGAAATTATCTGATATTTTCATCTCTTTTCTGAAAGTAATTGAAACTACGTTATATTTTTAAATGTATTTAAATAAATTTTCCTATATTTAAAAAAATCCAGTGAAAGTTTCCTGAATGATGTAATAAATACTGTTCAAACATCGGTTCCGGAATGCAACAGGTGACTAATTTGGTTTACGAACAGATCTTCTGAACTTGAAGTGTCTGGGATGATATGCAGGGTTTCAATTAAATAAGGGACACCCCCTCTTAACTTCCGAAGGACGGCTGCTATAGTAATGAAAGTAGTGTTTAGGTACAGTAAAACGTCTATGCGCTATGCGATGAGGCCACCTACAGCCCCACATGGTGTGAAACTTCGGAGTTAGCGTTTATATCTCGAAACCGGTACGAAATAGGCGGAAAATGTCAGCTAAACAGTTGTAGAGTGTTATTAATATAGTACAAAGACATCTTATGCACACATTAAAACAAAGAACAGAACGCTTAAAGTTATACACATGTGTTTGTTCTCGATTTCCATAACTGTGAGTCTGAAAAGGGATTAAAAAGAGAAAAAAAAACAATTAGGTATCACAAGATACCTTTATTTTCGGTGTTCAAAACGCTCTCCGTCATCTACAATACGGATTTGAGCCCTTGTTTAGATTTCATTTTGCACACGTCTTAGTTTGTAGTTGTACACTAGCTCAAGCAGCAGTAATACGTCATCGAAAGTCCTGCAATGCTGGCGGAAACGTCGATACACCTGCTGTTTGAATTATTCCCACAAGGAAAAGTATAATGAGATCTTTTTTTGCCCGAAAAATATCATTTTCTCCTTTTGTCCATGATATCCCTTTTTCAGAAAATGCGAACGAACAAATGTGCATTTTAAGATTTCTGCTTTTCGTATTAATATGTATAAGGTGTCTTTTTGTATTAAATGGATAACGCTGTATAACTTTGTAATTGACATTCTCCCCTTTTTTTTACCGTTTTCGAGACAGGAAGACTAACTTATAAGTTTTCCACCAGATGGCGCTGTAATTGGGCTTACCTCATAACGCACCCATTTTATTATACCTAGATACTACTTTCATGACTATAGCTGCCGTCCTTCTGAAGTTAAGAGGGGATGGCCCTTATGTAAGTGGGAACCATGTATATTTCGAGTCCATTTAAGTGGACAAAAGATACAGAAAGTAAACATTAATTACATGCCAATTTAAAGATATTTTTATGATGAAAAGGCGTTTAATTTTTCGGTTTATTTTTTATTGAATGCTTATGAAGTGGGCATATTAAAATGATAATCACCTCCTTATCTCAGAAAATATTCAGATTTAATTTCTATTGCGTAAAAGTACACGAAGGATACCGAAGGAAAAACGATACAAATATATAATTTCCAGTTATAAAGTTATGCTTTACTTCAGAAAAACTTAAAAATCCAGAAAGAAATGAACAGATTTCCATTATGTTTTAGTGACAGAAAGGTGAAGAGAATCTCCAATATATTCGACTATTGCCAAAAGTCGACAACACAAATAAACACAATTCTCTTTAAAGCAGTGCACAATCACTTCATCATTATGACTCACTTAAGACCTCATACAGCTTCCATGCAGCTACAGTACTTCTAAACTAAGTTTTCGTCATTAATTTTGCATTATAGTGTTGTACTGTAAATGTTTGAAAAAGCAATCATCCGAAGAAACAAAAAAGGATGAGCTCATTTTCAAGAAAATGTTATAGAGAAAATAGCTTAGTTGTGCGAACATTTCGGTTTTTGAACAATTTTCAGGAATCGATTAACTTCGTAAACCAGGTTTTGATTGTATTCAGAATTTTTAATAAAGTCCTCACAGTGATTAGGCATGAAATTTCGAACAGTGTAGTTTCAACACTGGTGTCATCTTTGATATCGTACAATTGTTGAGAATGACAATGTCTGTTCCTAGTAACTCTGATGTAGTCGAAGTATGATTTTATTCTAGCAAATTAGTCAGCAATATTTTATATTTTTATTCGTAAAAAAATATTATTTGTATGTATCTCAATTTTTCAGATACATAAAATTTTAATTTTAGCATCAGAAACAAGGAGCTAATGAAAAATACTACAGTTCTCTCCTCAAATCTACAGAAAGGAAAGATACCATGTTGGAATTGCATCAGTTTAGTCAAAAGGAAAAGCCAGAATACACGATAAAAAAAGTTAGGAAAGTTTAGTGCATGATGCTTGGAAAAGCTCTGAAAACCGAACAAACTCTATTTTTATGTGTATATGAAATTCTCCACTTGCTTGATTCCGGGTAAAGCAACTGCATAATTGCATTGAAATGGGAATCTGAAATGTAATGAACTATTTCCACCTTTTCACATTGTTTGCAGATATGTCTTATAATGCCTTGTAATTTTCTTGTTCTCTTGAAAATTATCAAGGCAGCTACTTATTTTGATATAATTGGGTAAATAATCTTCTTATTATCTGCTGGCTTTCCTGTTTCATGAATTCTAATGTATTCTCCCCTACAAAAAACAATAACATAACCCAAACTGATTTTATGTTATTTCTACCAAGTTTCAAGGGAACTTGAGATCTTTCAAACCCGAAAGAAATTAAGCAATTTCTCATAACCGTTTACCACCATTTATTAGAGGAGCATTACCAAAAATTTAGAACTACAATAACAATGATAATTAAAAGAATGCATATAAAACCTCAGTGTGATATTAATAATCTGACGATAAAATCTCAGCAATGTAAACATGTTTAATATTTATGCCTGACAAAAGCATGAGTTCAACTTATTTAATGTTATAACAGTGTATGATACCAGATAAGTGGCAACGGTCTGATGTTGACTTATTTTGAATTTGATTTAAAATGAGAGACGAGTACGAGTAAGGTTGAACGATGTTACGATGTACGCAGATACGAAGTGTAATAGTTATGTTTTAACGCTCTAATAAATGTTTGTTTAGTCTTAGAAGAAATCTTATGAGTGTCAATCGAGAAGCCAACAGACTGATATTAATAATCTGATGATGAAATCTCAGTCTGATATAAATTAACACAAGACAATATGTTCACAATAAATCAGTTTTTTTACTGCTGGATATTTATCAAGAAACAATGAATAAAATATACTGTTACAATTCAATTCGATATATATTACTTCTTTTGTTTCATTCAAACTCAAGAGCTTTCGCTGCCTTTTTAATTCGAACTCTGCTGAGACTTAGTTAAACGCAATTTTAAAGGCTGAAGTTCAATTTCTCGTACAGGAAAAGGATTGCTAGACTTTGTTACCTGAGAATGTTTCCAATACTTAGATTATTTTTGCAGATAATAAATTGCACCTATTGGGAACTCAGATTCAGTGGAAAATGTAATCTCCGTAGTAACTTACGTTTGACATGTTTGAAATACACGTAATCTGTCGCTACAAGATTTCATACTAAATATAACACCACGTAGCAATTTGTTGGTTATAGTAAACGTAAACTCGAAAGCAAATTTGGTGAAAGTCACTATTTTTAATTTTTTTTTATTTTCGTGGGAATTGAGGTTCTAAAGTCCTTTCAGTTGAATTACAGTAGATTATTCTCTAGACTCTCTCATTTCTACAACAGAATTTAGGAAGCTTTCTATCGTAAATCATTATCCCTTTCCTGATTGGTTTAGATTTCAAAAGTAATTTCGTATTTGAACGTTTTCATGTCTTTAATTTTGAATAAAGCCCTTTAACATTTCGAACAAGGCATTCAAAAAAATCTTTATGACGAATTAGACTTTTTTATGAGGGCCAATGAATTTTAGATTCTGAAAAGATATTTGCTTAAATAACTATTTTTCATCAATTTAAAAATATTAAAATAGATGAAAACTAAATTAGTTTCTATATACTTTGAAAAGAAATCAAATTATTTTACGGTATCATAATGCAGTAGCTGAACCTGTTATGTGGGTGTGGATATCTTAATATAAATAAAAGTCATTGTGGGTATGTATGTTTGTATGTACCTATGTTCCACATCTCCTCCTAAACCACGGCACTGATTTCAACCAAACTTTGCACACTTATTAATTAAGACAAGGAGAAGATTACTGTCAACCTTTCAAAGTCCAAAAGTTAATTAAACAGTCAGTTAATTAGAAATTAACCGAAACCGTTTTTCCACCGTAACTTCGGAGCAAATTGTCCGACAAAAATTATTTTTTTACTATCTTAAAGTTCAAAATTTTACCTTTTCAATAATACCAATTTTATTTTTCTAACATTTTCCCTTCGATTGTTATTAATTTTTTAAAGTTAAATAATTTTAAAATACGTGCAGACGATTGTGAAATAACAAAGATTTATAGCTACTCCGTTGCTAGGCAACGGTTAGACTTTGAACTAATTTACCTTTATTTCTGAAAATTTTGCTTATTTTTATAAGTATCTATAATATAAAGCAGAAAATACATGTACCCGTCCGTCTGTCGGTCACAAGAACTCCTCCTAAACGGTGAAACGTAGCGACATGAAATTTGCACACGACATTCTAGAGAACGTTTCTAGGTCAACGGTGTTATTTTCAACTTTCAGAGTTAATTAGTTCTTAAGATATTTAATTAACTAACGAAAATTAGCCGCTGTTAAGCCTAATGCTCAGACGTTTTTTGCCAATAACTTCTGAAATATTTATTACACAACAATTATTTTTATGCCATTTTAAAGAGCAGAAAATTATCTTTTTAATGACATTAATTCCATAGCGATGAAGTGTTTTCTCTGATTTTTATTGAGGTTTACAAATATATTTTTAACGCAATTTCTAACAATGCTTTTTATTCTTATAGAAATAAATTCAAGCCAAATTACTGTTTCGCGCGCGGGCTTTTGCCAGTGTTAAAGTTAATATAAGAAAATATTGTTTTCCTTGCGCATAAACAACAAAGTAGACTTTTCACTTCCGGTTTCAGGTTGTGGCATTTACACCTTTTAAAGCGGTTACACAGTGATCCAATGAAGTTAGTGAATTATTCTCTCGATGTTTTGTTTAATTTTCGCAAATTTTTAAATAATCCTAATGATTGTGTGCTCAGCTTTCAATGTTACTTAGTCCGGTTACTATCGTAGGAAGAGGACAAAGGGAGGGGAGAAAAAGATGTATTAATGGTCTATCTGTCGCAAGAACTCCTCCTAAACGGCGAATAGTCTTGATAAGAAATTTGCAGGAACGGACATAGGATATGTGATTTTATCATAAATTCAATATTTTTGACTACAGACAACAATTAAATAATTAACAAAGAAAGGCCTATTGACTCAGTGATGCGCGATGAAGATTACTACTTTATTTTTCAATCAACTATTACGTGATCCTTAAGGAATTCTTAAACATTTGGAATAACTTATTTTTAAAATCAACTGTCATGTGATACTTAAAAAAACGTAAGCATGTTGTATAACTTATTTTTATAGTCAAACATCACGTGAACATTAAGAAAACCGCGATTATGTGATCTTCCTGAGAAAATAAATAAATAATTAATTTATGGAAACTCAACTCGACGCTTGATTTTCATTTTTTGAAGTTTGCAGTCTATTAAATTTTAGTTATTTTAAGTTGTATCTTTTCCTTATCAGATTTTATTCAAGAAATTGTCGATAAATTGACGCCGGGACAGAAATGTATTGATAGATATGATATAGTTGCAAGAGTTTTTAGATTCAAATTTAAAAACTAATGTGAATTATAACTAAAATGAAATATACGAAGATATATTTTGTTTTATGTATTCTATTGAATGGTGGAAGCGGATGACATATAGCATGGTGGATGATATATTCCAGAGATTGTAAGCACCTAATGATACCATTGACTACAATGATGTAATTAACAATAACAGAAAATATTTGAGGAATAGAGAATGGTTGTTGAATTGGTAATTTTGGCACTGAATAATGAAAGTTTAGGTCAGATAAATGAAAAAAATATGTCGTATATGAAGGGAGGTGTTACAGAATATCTATCTGTAGATACGCTAATGGGCAATAACAAGTAACATCATATCCTGTAGAGTTCTTCAACTTCTCTGATTTGTCAGGGGTATCTTCCAACAAGATGAGATTTAAAGTCGATGTGCCAGTACTATTGATACGTAATCTCGATGTACCGAGACTTCGCATTGGCTCACAGTTACAAATTACACACCTAGGTACAAATGTTGTGCGAACTACTGTTATGACTGTCACAGCGAGAGGGGAGAGAATTTTAATTCCACGCATTCTGATAATACCGAAGGATTTACCATCCAAGTTTAAAAGGTAACAATTGTCTTTAAAATTAGCCTTCGACAGGCACTCAAAGGGACAGGCAAACATTTGGAAAAACAGTATTCTTCCCATGGGCAACTATATATGGCGTGTTCTCGTGTGTCGAGCCACAAAACCTCTACATCCGTGCAAGAAACGAAAAACAAAACACGTAGTGTACAAAAGTGTGTTAGCATAGATAAACAAATTACCTAACGATAACAGCTGACACTCCGCTTAGTCGTTCAATTATGTATTATCATCCGTCAAAACTTTTAATTTCCCCTTTCAACATGAAACGAAACATTTACATTCGTGAATTAGAAAAATTTAATAATTCAAATTCTTTGCGCACGAAGTCGCGGGTAACAGCTAGTAGTATTATATGCGGATGTCGATCTCACCAAATAAAGTTTTCTTGAGGTAATAACATGCCCAGTCGTCTAAATTCTAGTTATGAATTTTTCCTTCCAAATTCTAATTATCTTCTCACATTTGAATTAATTTGCAGACAATCTACTAACTGAGGTAATTCATACTATCATTTGTATTTCTGAATTGCAAAGATAATAAACTGAAGTCATCAAGGAAACTAAATGCATTACTCTGCAGATTTCTGGCGTAAATAATTTTTGAAAGTGATTACAAATGAAGCTAGTAGATATCAACCGCTATATAATTAATCAAACAAAGCACGAAGCAATAGTAAGCTTTAGCTTTTTGCAGCTTGTGAGGACCGATGCGCTGCGAAGCCTACAAATATTAAATTATAGAACTTTATACTTTGGTATTGTACTTGCATTTTCCGAAAATTTCCTTCCCATCGACTCTTGTCGAACTTCACACCATTTGGGTAAGTTGGGTTTGCGTGAGAAGTAATAAGTAATAAAGATGTCATCTGGTTGAGTTCAAACGGAAGAATTCAGGAAATTCAGTAGGATTTCAAAACTGTTGCCAGCTCTTGCACAAATGGGCTCAAAGAAAAATGGAATAAAAACATTGCGATTTCTAAATTGTTGTAGTTCCTTCTTTGTCCGGGTATCTTAAACTCAATTTTCATACAGATAACGTCAGGTCGCACATTATTCCACTCAACGTAAAAGCATTTCAAGTGCCCTTGTCTAAACTAGTTTTCTGATTTCTAAATAATTAAGCAGTTGTTGGACAAGACTTGTAGTTGAAATGCTTGCAGCTAGTCCATTAGGGAGAGAAATTGTGAAGTTATCTCAACAACTTATGATAACTGAAACCACAAGATAAAATTAAAACTTTCATTGACGTGATGAATTGGCATATCCAAGAAGTTATTGTCCAAAAAGGGGTTGTGGAATCTTCTTGGTATCGTGCATATATAAATGTTTTTTTGTTGAAAATACAAGAAATTCTTGAATTACGCTGTATGAAAGTGCTGTTCTGTTTATAAACATTTTCTTTATATTCTTAATTTTTTCGCCAAGCAATGTAGGCGAAACTACGTATACTTGACCATAGTTTTAATTTTTCTTATATTTTTGCAATATTTTGATTTTTAACATCATAAAAAAAGGAATGTGTTTACGATTGAAAAATGTAGTTACGCTAAAGTGATATCTCATTTAATCAGAAAATAAATAATTTTTTTGAAATCACCTAGGATTAAATATTCCTAACCTTACAGATATTTGATCCGAAGATAGGGGTACTTCAACCTACATGCTACTACCTCCCATTTATAATTTCATTTTATACGATGAAATACGAAAGATTGGATTCTTTTTAATATTTGGATTTTTAGCAAATTCTTTAACTTTTTTCAAATGAAAATGTTTTCATTACGCTCTGATATTGCTACAAGCTAGGCAAGATTCATAAATAAAACTTGCTTATATTTGGAACAAATATTACAAAATTTATTTTCCATATAGGACAACATTAGCAAGCACTAAAGTTTGCTTCGATAAATGCCATCAACACCTCTTGGCTATGATCATTATTTGGCCTTCGAATACGATGTCCTCTTTTCAGAAACGGCATTCCGCTTGTATTGGTGCGATGTCTTAAATCGGTAGAAAAAGTTACTGTGATTCAATTCTTTTAGCGTGTTTAAGAAATTGAAACAGATGTGACTCCAGAAAAGTTGAAAGGCTTGCTTAAGAAGCGTACCTTGTTTGTTATATTATAACTATGGCGATTTCCTTTAACTATCACACAGTCAAACGTCTTGTAAAGTAATTTTTTGCATTGTAATACATATCATATATATGATATTTGAGAACTATTAGAGAAGAAAAACAGGGCTCTCATTCACGTCAAAATTTTAAATATTTTCCTTATTTATTATGGTATAAATAGGAAATATTACTATTCCATGTTGATCTTATAATTGCAGTGAAACAAGATTGAGAATCCGGAGATGTCTCTTGCACCAATTTCTCCATGTACCACAAAATGAAAAGCGACAGATTGTTTCTTTAAGGAAAGAATGTAGGTGAAGCCTTATATTAAAAACATATACAGCCAAATATCATGTATTTAATACTTCGCAAAATTACATTAATTAGTCTGCGATGTTAATAAGGAGTAAGCCTTAGCTGGTTCCATTCAACAAGCAAAGTGGCAGAGCTCTCATTCTCGTTTCAAAAAATAATCAACAGCTGATCTGTTTATCCTTTTGTATTCTTTCTTATTTTTAGCACCATGAATTGCGATTGTAGGGTCCGTAGAAAAAATAGTTACGTGTTTGTTCTCATAAAAAATTTCTTTTTTTGTTTCAGAACCCAAGAACATTCTGCATATGTAACTTTCCAAATCATTAATTATCGAAAAAAAGACATTTCTTATTTTCAATATCAGGGTGCTCAGTTATTAGTTCCAGTTTATTGAACCCGAAGATAAACAATTTTTTTGTAGTATATGAATTTTGGAGCGAATCTTCATACGGTAGCTTATTTTTAAATTTGCTGGATGAAGAAAAGTTTAAAAATTTAAAGATTTTGAACATTTTTTCCTTAAAATAATTTATTCAGCATAATGGAGTAACAGAGGAGTTTTATTTGACTACAGAAATTAAAGCGAATAATTACTCTTGTGAAAGTAACTTCTTAATTCATCTATCAGCTCTTAGTTCGAAAAACATATGAAATAAAAATTCCAAAAGCATGTTTAGTTCAAGGAAGTAGTATTTGTGAGATTATGAGTGATAAAATAAAAGATAATTTGCGTTATTAGAATGCATTACTTATTCAGTAATTGTTTTTTAAGATATTTTCTTAAAACCGCCCTAATAAGGCATAGATTTATTAGATTTTAAAGTAATAATCTTATGAACAAGCTCAGGTTGCATTTGCATCGGAATTAGATAATATAGAAGAATTTCAATCATTTAGAAATAATAGATTTACGGTAATTATTTAAAACATTTCTACTCATCATATTCTTTCAATAAATTTGGTAGAAACTAGTCGTTATAGTTGATTGGAAAACTGATTAACTGCATTCGCTATTAAACACCTAAACTATAACAAGTGCATTAAAAAAATATGTAAAATTTAGGAATCTAAAAAAATCTTAAGGAAATTAGAAAAATGCAAAAAGGGGATTGAAAGTGTAGGAAAGATGATAAATTATTTCTGCTCATCAATATTTTTTATTGGTGATTATTTGTGATAAAAAAATATCTGAAGATATTTTTCCTTCTTATCGAATTGAACTCCAAATGGCAGTTCTAATTCATAATAATCAATTGTATTAAGAGAAATCATCTTTACTTTAAGAATTGAAGTCATTCTTAATTGACAAAATTCAACCAGCATATTCTTTAGACATTAGCCTTAAATTAATCTTCCTTTTCGATATGGCAAAATGATTAATTATCACATGTAGGTGCAGTCTACTAGAAAGTTCGCTAAGCCTAACTGCAGGAATAAACCGAGAATTAATCGGTTTCTTACGTTGTTAGAAATAGTTCAATAAGATACACTAACCTTTCAAAGCTTAAAAGTACAACGGTCTGCGAATATTTACAGTTTATTTCGTAAGAATGACATGGGTATTATTCAATATTGGTAAACACTTTTATTCTTTATTGACCTGAATTTAAATCTGAAATTTATTTGAATTTTCGTAATTTGTAATGTATTTTTGCAATTAAGATATTCTAAATGATTTAAGGGACATTTCTTGTAGCTTGATTTTGCTCTTATAAATCTTATCTTAATTTAATAATCACTGCTTTATTGATTGTCAGAATACTGTTTCCATAAAAGAGTAAGAAGACGAACTTAATTCTACTGAAAGCGTGAGTTTTCAATTTATTTATAGGTTTCAAGATAGGGTTTTCTTCAATCAAATGTACTTCAAATATATTTGTATAAAATTAAAAGCGCTAAAGATATCAAAGGCGTCTATCTTTTTTAATTTTGCAAATACCTGAGGAATTGTATCTTGAAATTATTCAAGCAAATAACATGCTGAATGCTATAAATGCTACCTCAAGAAGGGTGACGCTGTCTTTGTGTTAGTACGTCTTATGATTTCTCTCTCGCTAACTCTGCAAACAATGAGGTGTAAGTAAATAAAAAGTTTTACACATAGTTACCAAGGCCAGTGCTAAAAATAAATTCTACCCATTCATATTACATGCATTTAAATACAATAAAATCATAATCGGTACTATTTAACTCGGAGTAAAGATACACCCCATTGTTTGAGCCTGCGTATTTTTATTTACAGTTGTATA
>BGPR01004054.1:69340-101246 GCA_013235015.1 Araneus ventricosus
CTCTCACAATAACATTTTATACGGTTTATTATAAATATTATTAAAATTACCGTTACATGATTACATGCATTTAAATATAATAAGATCATAATCGGTATTATTTAACTCGGAGTAAAGATACACCCCATTGTTTGAACCTGCGAATTTTTATTTACAGTTGTATAAACAGGTGTCAACTCTCACAATAACATTTTATATGGTTTATTATGAATATTATTAAAATTACCGCTACATGATTACATGCATTTAAATATAATAAGATCATAATCGGTATTATTTAACTCGGAGTAAAGATACACCCCATTGTTTGAGCATGCGTATTTTTATTTACAGTTGTATAAACAGGTGTCAACTCTCACAATAACATTTTATATGGTTTATTATGAATATTATTAAAATTACCGCTACATGATTACATGCATTTAAATATAATAAGATTATAATCGGTATTATTTAACTCGGAGTAAAGATACACCCCATTGTTTGAACCTGCGTATTTTTATTTACAGTTGTATAAACAGGTGTCAACTCTCACAATAACATTTTATATGGTTTGTTATAAATATTATTAAAATGACTGCTATTGAGAGTGTATGCAGGGATTCCAAAATGTGTGTTTTAAATATATCAGTGTAGGTGACCATTTCTATTTCAAATTTCCATAAATGATAGCATGGCATTTATTGATTCAAGCAATAAAAAATATAATTCTTTATATCATTTAACGCATTTTTCTAATTTGAAGTATACCCTTATATCTAACAGTTTAGAAATTAGCTATTAGGACAAGATTATAGTGGACATCCTGTATTTTGTATTATTTAATACACCATAATAAATATCATCTTAAGATTTATTTATGAAGATTGTTTTGAATTTAGGACAAGTTTATAGACATCAATATGTTAAGATATTATAATTCAAAATAAATGATTATGACAAGCTACATCATTTATTGCTAAAATATTACTTACACCAAGTCCCGATTTCCTCAGAAACAACCTATGTTTACGGCCATTAGAACATGCATAATATCTGAACTCTATTTCTCCACGTAAGAATATAATGATGAAAATGAAATCGTAATAACTTTCGTTGAAACGGCAGCCCTTAAGAAGACATAAAAAGAAGTCCTTTGGTCAAACTTGCAGAAATAAAATGAAAGATTCCGATAGACGTCGAATAAAATGGCCAATCCAAATAAACGGAATGAACTTTTCCCTGGTGTTATTCCATACTATATCTCATTATTAATAAATTCGATATATACGACCAAAGAAATGACCTTCTATAACAAAAAGGGGTATCTACTGCCATGAAATAATAAAAAATAGCCCTTTTCATTTCCCATGCGGACCCAGCTTACCCAAAAGTGTAAAGTTTGGTAGAAGTTAGAGGGAAGAAAAAAAAATTGAAAAAAAGAAGAAAAGGAAACATAATATATCCATTTTGGGTAGAAAGTAAATATAGAAAAAACGATGAAACCCCTCTTCAGGGGTAAAGAACAAAAAATGAAAATAAATATTAAAATTTAAAACTTCAACCATCTTGGAGTGGGTATTTGGGAACAGGCAATAAAATGCATTCTGAGGCAATATACAATAGTTTCTCATCATTTCAAGTATAATAGTTGCTCTTCAAATCAATTCCCATCTATGATCAGAAGTTAAAACACGTATTCCCTAGTGCCCCATAGCCTTTTGGGTATTTCCGAACACTAGTGATAATTGGGGCCGTTCCTTTAAATGAGACTAGTCTTTATATATAAAAGGCAAAGACCATGAATCACTCATCACGAAATCTCCCAAACCATTACGCCTAGAAACTTGAAATCGGCAGGTGGTTTCTTTTTGGGTAGTAGGAGCTCACTAAGAAAGAACTTTTCGAAATTATAATTCGAATTTTATTTAATTAAAATTTACCTTTAATTTTAACGCTTTTCCGAAATAACTTCGGAGCATATTTTCGCACAAAAATCATTTTAACTTCATCTTAAATTTAAAAAAAAATAACTTTTTAACGATACCAATTTAATTTCCATGTAAAGTTCTGTTTAATTTGTTTAATTTTAATTAATTCTTAAAAATGTTTCCAAACACAGCGAGACAAAGCAACAACGTTGCTCACGGTTCCTCAAGGTCACAGTTCTATTTATAGAACTAGAGGGGAGGGGAGGGGAGGGTTGGTGACGGGTTATGAACTCGGAGAAATGCTGCCCAGTCATAATTCACACCAGTGGCAGAGAGAAGGGGGAGGGGGCAAGGAGGGCCACTCTCCCCAATATTTTTAGGGAAAGATTAAATTTTTATTTCACTTTAGCTGCCTGAAAATAGGAATTACAAATAAGCAATAGTGTTCGGGAAACTAACTAAATTTTAATTATTTTTTATTTTATTGTGTACCTCTATATTCCCTGGACCTTTAGATGTCTACAAATGTTTTTTTGCCGCCTGACTTTTTCCCTCCAATTTGGCACCCACTGGTTCACATGGGGCCGTGGTCGGGCTTTCGCGACCATATTCAAGGTTGATCTTTCTACCGATGAGTGATAGATGAATTGAGTGAGAGTTATTTGAAATACAATATTTAAGCTTCGGTAGCTGTGCATCATACAGAATTGTATCGCTGGCATTTTAAAATTTACGTCTTTATATATTTTACTATCTGCCAAATATAATAAAATAATCACTTTTTTATTCATCTTTCCTGAGTTATCGCGTTTGAAACTGTGCAGAGGCGGCGCCAGGAATTTTCGGACGTGTGCAAACAAAATTTCTGTAATTCAGGTAACTTCAAACTAACACAGAATAACTGATTTTATATTTAGATAAAGGTTATTAATTATTAATTAGCGGTTTCAATTATAGTAATTAATTATTTGGAGTAATTAGCTATTTGTATGATGTCGTTTCAGTTAGAATGGTCAGTTGGAACGACAAGCAATAATAGGAAATGAAGAATTATGAATATAAATCTCTTAGCAAATCAAGTGTTCCACACTGATATTGGAAAATTGTTTTCCAGATTATTATCCATATCTCATAACAAAATAAAATCATAGGCGAAACAAGTGAAAATAATTATTTACTTATTTTTAAACCTGTAAGTGCATATCTACATATTTAAAATTATTTGCAAAATCAGAGGACCAGTCCCCCAGCCCCCAACCATTGGACCAATTTCGACAATTTTTATTTCATACGAAAGTTACGACTCTGTCATCAAAGATCGCGCATACCCTATCACCCTCCATTTTCGAGAGAATCGGAAAAACGCTACTTCACAACACATTCTGTATGGGGAAAATTAATGAGAGAGTCCCCGCAACTACTAGACCGATTTCGTCAATTTTATTTTATATGAAAGCTCAATATCCCTAGATACGTCTTCAATAGTCGCCTCCCCATCTCTATCCTTCATTTTCATAGAAATCTCAACACTAATTCACTATACATTCTCAATGGGGAAAAACTGCGACTGAGTTCCTGGTCTCAGCAACTGGACTGATTTCGCTATTTCATCTTGTCACTTTACAAGCATAGCTAACCAATCAGAATGTCCCACGTTAATTGTGCAATTTTAAAATAGTACGAGCTTCAATGTATTCGGCTCTTCAAGAAAGTGCTAAGTGCCTATTCGAAGGGGATGGAAACTTTATTTAGAGCGATATCATACTACATTTATGGTTCTGAAACCTTTTAGGCTTTTTGTTTTATACCCCGATCCACTAATCTATTTGCAGGATTTAAAACTGAAACAGTAGTGGTTGAGAGCCAGTGGCGGGGCCAGTGCGAAGTACAGGCAGTTCTGCTAGCCTCTACTTATAACAAAATATAATGTTTTTATATGTTGGCGCTCTCTTGACGGCTCTACAGGGCAAACCGATGGACCTTGAGCTACGAAATTGGACTCATGCATACTTTGGAAAGTTGGAATGTGCAACTCGGAGCTATTGTTTTAAAATTTTAATTAATTAAAAATTAATCAAAATTTCAGCGTTTTTCCTTGATATATTCCGAAAATATTATAGCAAAAAAATTTTTTTACGTCATCTGAAAATTCACAAACTTATCTTTCTAATGATATCAATTAAATTGCAGTACAGTTTTTCTCTAATTTTAATAAATTTATAAAATAAGTTTTAGTTAAGTTTTCCTAATTAGAATTTGATAATTGCGCGTTTCTCTTCCATTCTTGAAATCTGAGGTAATATCCTAATAGATTTTGCTTCGATTTTTGGTTTCACCAATTTTTCTGTGAAATCTGTAAACGAAGTTCTCTAAGGTAGTAATTATAATTGGAAATATATCCAGTAAGATGAATAATTATGGTTTCTATATTTTAATTAGTTTTATCAGCGTGTTTTAATGCAGCTAGCATGCTGAAAGACTTAAAGTGTGCCGTGCCATTTTCATATGGAAATAAAATGCATATTTTGTATAAGAAATAAGAAAGTGAAGTTAGGAATGACGACGTGCTTAGATATTAAAGGATACATGCAGTTACTTAAATCTGTTAGGGGCGTTTACGTAGCAATGAACGGAAGAAATGCAAAGCTACTAAAAGAACACGGCTTAAGTATCTATCACGGTTTGAAGTTTAAAATTACTTTGCTAATGGCACCATGGATAACAAATCATGCATAAGAGACTCAATTGGACATATATTCCTTGCGGACAAGTTGGTCGCTGAAGGCGTCTAGTATATAAGACACCAAAACATTTCTACAGCCTTCAACCACTGTTTAATGGAAAATTGGCACTAAAGGGGTATCATGTGTGGGAGTGGGAGTACAAAACGTATTTAAACAAGATCTAATTTGTCGTTTCTGATAAAGCGAATTTTATGAATTATCCAAAGAAAAAAATTATTCGAAAATTTCTCTCTCTATATATATACATAGATAAATCCTTTTGAAAAATGATAAAATGTATGTCTGTTTGGATCTTTAAGCTCTTTCGAATGTCACTTTTTCATTTTTTTAACTGGAAAATTATATTTTTAAATGTTTCTTTGGTTGTTGTTGAGGAAAGACTATCTATTTCTTCTTTTTTCTAAAGTCGTTGAGCTGAAAGTTTCATTCGCTGATGGTCGCAATCCATAGACGCAGATTTTTTGTCAAGAGTTTGAATTAGCGCTAGAAAGTCACAAATGAAATCTCGAAGCTTTAAAATATGATACGACTAATAGATACTAAAGCAATCTGAGACTTCACCGAAATCTCTGTTAATATTACTTTCGGAAAAGAAAACTGTTTGGAATTCTCATTCATAATTGTTAAACAAACTGAAGTTTGAAGTCCATGCTCCACAGAAGGCAGTTTCTATCAAGAAATAACACTTTTTTAAGAATTGTTAATGTCTATTTTATTAATAGACACTAAAACTTCTATTAATAGATGCATACAAAATTTGTCTTACATTGCATTCAAATTTAAAAGGAAAATACCAAGTGCAAAGTTTTAAAAACAAAAATTAAAAATACAAGGTACGTTTTAAAGCAGCTTCTTCCTTTAGATATACCATCAAATCTAATAAACAATTTTAATTTTAGCTTTCCCATATTAATGAAGAGTACCAATCTTATATTTTACTAGTCCTCTGCTTATAGTCCGCGGTGATACAACACGCCATATTTGAATAAAACTCTTTTCTGAGAAAGTAAACTCTCCATCACTGGTGTAAACATGAGACACGGACCTTCAGAATGTAGCGATTCATTTTCAATATAAGCCTGAGGAGTTTTAATATTCCATTATTTCACTGAATTTGCGTAACATGGGAACCAACTTAAATGCGTAGGCTGATCAGAATTATTAGAAATATATCACATGTTCTGTAATGTGTTCAGACTTGCATTCTGTCAATATATATAAGAAAACATAGACAGAGAAAGTTCTTATAAATATTCCTTTATAAGAACTTTCAGTTAAATTTACTGAACTCTTGCATAGCAGGAAAATGCTTTTTTGTCGATACAAATCGGTTAAAAATAAAACACAACACATTTTTCTGTAATCCATTTAAACTGTAGTCAAGCTTCATTCTTAAAGTCACAGTTTGGAATTCAAGTCTGAAGTAGATACATAACTGAACAAAGAAATAATTATAATTCTAACTTTGAGTAGGCGAATATATCAACATTCCTCTGTCAAAGGAAAGTATTTGATATTTTAAATTTGTACTTTGCTTAAAATAATACATATACTTAAGGTATCCGACTGTGTTCGGACACATTTTTTTTGAAAAATAACTTATATATATTTTTAATGTTATTTTTCAACTGCATATGTTTTAAAACTATGAAAATATTGTAAAATTAGTCTTCCAAAATAAAATTATTTTAAAAAACCTGAGAAAATTGAAGAAAAATGACTAAAATATTTGCCTTACGCTAACAGTCATAGACAAAATCATATTCTAAATATACATAAATCCTTGTAGGAGTACATTTTTATGACAGTTATCTGTGTTATGCTCTAAAATATTTCTTGTACTTCAAAATAGTTTTGAGATATAGCTGAACCTAGTTACTAAACTGGTAATTTTTCATAAAAAATGCTTTTCGTTTATATTTAAGCACTTAAAAATAATACTTGATTTTAAAATTGACCTTAGTTTTTAGATGAAAACATCAAGCATATTACAGAAAACAACCTCAGAAAATTTCATATCAATACTTGAATAACCTTTTTCAGAAATCATTGTTACGGTCGACAGTTTTCCTCAAAAATATCATTTCTCAGAAAACACATTTAAAGTTTTTATGCAACATAAAATAATGCTTACAGTTCGGTAATAAAACAGCTGTAACTCTATTTGTAATTCACGTAGAGGAAAAAGTGAGACAGTTTTAGAAAGTTGATTAAACAGGCTACAAAATTAAGTCATAAAATGTTTT
The DNA here is from genome assembly GCA_013235015.1 of Araneus ventricosus. Lineage (NCBI taxonomy): Eukaryota > Metazoa > Arthropoda > Arachnida > Araneae > Araneidae > Araneus > Araneus ventricosus. The sequence continues at coordinate 76,241 of BGPR01004054.1, forward strand.
TTGATAATTTCATCAGAAACGACGATTTTAAACCAGTCAGATACCTTAATATGAAAATGCTTGTTTCCCTGTTGCTTTTAGAAAGAACAAATGAAGGTGCATAGATGATGTTTTCATATATTCTGCGTAATGTAAATTCGTTGTAATTTACATTATGCAGAATATATGAAGAATAAGTAAATTATTTTCAAAATGCATAGAATCAAAATTGCAGGTAATGTTTTCAGAACCAAAGGGAATTAAAATTTGATTACCTTCCTTAAATATTAGTTTTATGACCGGTAATCAACCATATTATTGATGGTCTTACAACAATAATTTTGTTGCTAAAATTTTGCACAAATAAATGTTTACCGATTTACACAAATTTTGAAATTTAATTATCTTATATAAAATTTGATTTTAAGGTTGTAAAGTGTAAATAGTTACATTTATGAAAGATATAGCTTTGAAAAATATTTTAAATTGAACGTGATAAGAAGGAAAGTACAAGAAAACAAAAGAAATGAACAGTTTATTTAGTCAAATTACATAAAAAATGCACCACCTCCGAGATAAAAATGAATGCTATAAACTCTTAAGGTCCTTCTAAAATTGTCTCAATGGAGCAGTTTTCAAAAGAGACTTTCATAAATTTTCATGCCTGAGCATAATTACTACACAATGAAACAATTGCAACTTGAAACCATTTCTATTTTATAATTAAAAAGCAGATATAATAACAAATTTAAATAAAATATCAATTGCGTTACTTCAGTTTTCTGTCTACTTTCTCATGAATTATTGCTGATTCATGTATTCTTTTTAGAAACTTAAAATTCTCTTTAATTATCGCTAAGAGATTTGATGTAATTAAGAATGCTATTGAAAAAGTCCACACGAGTAATTCCTTTCTTCTCTCAATGTATATGAAGAGGGCTTGTGACTGCTGAGCTTGTTTTTTCTTTGTAGTGCGTTAAAATTTTCTAATTTGCACATTTTGCCACAAAGGATTCTACTTGCTTTACAGTTAAAAAATGTAATTTTCTTTGTTTAATAAAATCTTACTGTTTTATGAACATAGATATTATTTCACATTTATCAGTATAACACCTCAAGCAATGAGAGATTTTTTTTCATTAATCGAGTTGAGGCACTGGCACGAGTTCCTGGCACTGAGGGAGTTCGCTATGGAATCCTTAATAATATAATAAATGCGAAAGTGTGTCTGTCTGTCTTTCTGTCTGTCTGTCTGTCTGTTTGTTAAGCTTTCACGATCAAACCACAAAACCGATTTGGATGAAAATTGGCAGAGTTGTAACTTGGAACCCGAGAACGGACATAGGCTAGGTGAAATCACGTTAAATTAATTATTTTTGACTACAGATTAAAAATAGTTAACAAAGAAAGCCCATTGACTCCGCGATTCGCGATGAAGATTTTTATTTTTCACTCAACTGTCACGTGATCCTTCAGGAATGCGAAAACATGTGAAATAAATTATTTTTTAAATCAACTATCACGTAATCCTTTTTTCCGCTGTAACTTCGGAACAAATTATCCGATACAAATAATGTTTATACCATCTTAAAGATAAAAATTTTACCTTTTCAATGATATTAATTTTATTTCTGTGACATTTTTCATTCAATTTTTATTAATTTTTTAAATTTTACGTGCAGACGATTTTGAAATAACGCAAATTTATACCTACTTCGCTGCTAGGAAACGGTTAGACTTTGAACTAATTTATCTTTGTTTCTGAAAGTTTTGCTTATGTTTATAAATATCTATAAAACAAGGCAGAAATTACATGTATCTGTCTGTCTGCCGGTCGATCGGTCGGACACAAGAACTCCTCCTAAACGGTGAACGGTAGCGACATGAAATTTACACACAAGGTGCTATTTTCAAATTTCAGAGTTAATTAGTTCTTAAGATATTTAATTAAATAACGAACCTTAGCCGCTTTTAGGCCTATTGCTTAGATGTTTTTTGTCAATAACTTCTGAAACCTTTATTAGACAACAATTATTTTTATGCCATTTTAAAGACCAGAAAATGATCTTTTTAATGCCATTAATTACATTGCGATGAAATGCTTTGTCTGATTGTTATTAAGGTTTAAAAATATTTTTGTAACGTAATTTCTAACAAGTCTTTTTATTCTTATAGAAATAAATTCAAGCCAAATTACTGTTTCGCGCTCGGGCTTTTGACAGTGTTAAAGTCAATATAAGAAAATATTGCTTTTTTTTACCATTAACAACAAAGGAGACTTTACACTTCCGATTTCCTGTTGTCGTAGCATTTGCAGCTTTTAATAAGGTTACACAGTGATCCAATGACGTTAGTGAATTATTCTCTCGATGTTTTGTTTAATTTTCACAGTGAGATATTACAAAATATCCTTCTGTAGATACGGTAATGGGCATTAACAAGGAGCATCATATTCTGTAGAGCTCTTCAACATCTTAGAATTGTCAGGGCACCTTCCGACAAGCCTAGATTGATAGTCGATGTGCCAGTACTACTAATACGTAACCTCGATATACCGAGACTGCGCAATGGTCCACGGTCGCAAATTACACACCAAGGTCCAAACGTCATGAAAGCTACTGTTATGACTGATATAGGGAGAAGAGAGTGTATTTTAATTCCACGCCTTCCGATAATGCCGAAGGATTTATCATTTCAGTTCAGAAGGCAACAAATCCCTTTAAAAATGTCATTTGTCAGGCTTAGGGCCAGATACTGAAAGTGGCAGATGTACATTTGGAAATCCATATTTTTCGCATGGGCAACTATACATGGCGTGTTCACGTGTGTCCAGCCCACACAACCTCTACATCCGTGCAAATAATGTGGTATACAAAAGTATATTAGAATATATAAACAATTTATATAACTATATCAGCATACATGTACAGTACACTCCTGTCAGCCGTCCAATTAAGTATTATCTCCTTCAGAACTTTTACTTTCCCCTTTCAAAATGCAACAAAACATTTACATTCGTGAATTAAAAAAAAAGAATAATTCAAATTCTTCGCGCACGAAGTCGCGGGTAACAGCTAGTTTTAATAATATTTAAGGTAATTTTTTTAATTGCCTGAGGTAACTTGGCATTGCAATCATTATAGATCGAAATTAAACGCAATACATTTTATTTTAATTTTAACCCTCTGAGCTCCCAATTATTTTGAACTTTTAGCTATCAGGTTAGAAAACTTAGCTTTTAAAGTAAATTAATCGAAATTTTTTGTAATTAATGATATCTCTGACATTTTAAAAATACTTTATCCATGATTGTTTAAGAAAATATACATATAAATACGAGCTATCTGCTCTTGAACTGAACGTGAAAAACGTAAAAAGACGTTTACGTCGCTTGGAGGATTAATAATTTCGAAGATATAGTATTAGACGGTTATATTAAATAATGGATCAGATGCACAGTCTTTCCAACAATTTCTTCAAATTCTCCTAGCTGCTAAGCCTGCACTGTCAAATCGCAGATCTCGAAAAAAATCAAAGTGGTGGATAATCAAAGAGTGGGGTAAAACCGGGTACCCTTGATTCTGGCGCTATTATTTTCCTTTCTAGCAACTAGATACTGAATTACACTCTACTAGTCAAGGAAATGGAACAGTCATAGTGGCGTGTTGTAGCTGCTGAATGCACTGCGTCGTTGAAGGTTTATTTGTTTTAAGACGTCAACTCTATAATGTTCGTTTCATTTTGAACTGTTCTTACTCAAAACTCTTTACAGTTATAAAGCTCTTACTCAAAACTCTTTACAGTTACTCGCAGCTTATTATACGTTTACTGAGGATTCATACCCTATCAAACAATTTAGGATTTACTCCAATAATTGCTCGGTTCTATATCAGTTTTTATAACATCTACACTCGGGGTGAAACCGGGTACTCCAAGTGGGCCAAGACCGGGACAGTCAGTAATGATGATTCCTCCGATTAAGACGATAAAAACACATCAGACCTTGATTGTTTATAGTTTAATGATTCATTGTCTAATATAGATAAAGAAGAAGGATTAAACCAATGTAAAAACTGTCTTAGCTGCGCCCACAAAAGCTGCAGTTCTAACGTTAACATGTGTACCCAGATTTACCCACTAGCGTGTTAAAACCGGGTAGCATGCCTTTTTCATACGAAAATCATTGATAAAAAAAGTGATGAAACTGTAACTTTTTTGGAAAGATATATTGTACTCAGATAAAAAATGAATATTTTAATAAAATTTGACAAAATATATATCGAATATTTCAGGTCCATCAGGGTTTCGAACCTTAGCTATCCGGTTTTACCCCACTTTCCCCTACTCTGTTATTTAAATTTTAATAGTTCTGTTAAATTGAACTCAGCTTTAATCACTTTCTTCTGTGATCCTTTCGAATATATTGCTATATTTGAAACATTTTGTTTTTTCGACGAAAACAAAGTTCCTTTCGTTTTCATGCAACATTATCTCTTCCCAAAATTAATTCAAGTCAACTTGTTTTATGGGTAGCAGGTACAAAGTTTTATTCTAAGAATTAAATTACTGTTGTAACAACAATTTTTACTGACAGATGGCAATTAAGGAAATTTATTCAAGAATTCAGAACAGCCAGAAAATAAAGTTTTTTAGTGCTGGATTGCAAGAAAATCAAAATCACAAGATTGTGCTGATTCAACAGTAATTATTCATACAGTTTGTTATTTCAGGGTTTTTTAGACTATTTATAGCTCTGAAATTTATTCAAACAGGATTAGCGTCGGCTTTCCATAGTTATTTAAGGATTTATTCTTCTTTCTTTCTTTAGATAATTTACTAAGCTTACATAAATCGGATGAAAAAGTCTTTTATTTTTTAAATATTTTATAATTCGCCAATTTGATTTTAAACTCAGTACATGGTTTAAAAAACATTTAACAGCCAAAATGTTTTTCCACACTTTTCTTTAAAATACTGAATGAAATAAAACGGATTTTTTTAATTCTTACCAGAAAAATGGCAAAATATCAATTTTCATTTTATTGGCTCATTGTCTATTTGCAGTATCAAAATTTCAAATTTGTACCTTGAATATTTCAGAAGTTATTTAGAGTTTTATTTGTGATGACGAATGAAAAAGATTCGCAAATGACAATTTAAATGTCTTTTTCTCCATGTCGGACTTTTTTTCACTTTCATGTTTTCAAAATGTTAAATCTTTTATTCCTTTTTAAGATAGGGCTTTAAAATTTTTTAAACTCGTTTATTATTTTGCATAGGATAAAACTGTGCGTGCAAGAAGCATTAAGTTGGTTAGTTTTTCTTAAATACAAGATATATATATATTGAGGTATTGCTAAATTAACTCATTTATCATCACATAATACAGTAAAAAATCTATATTTAAGCGAATATTTGATAAGCCTTCAATTCCATGCACAGTTTTGTGTAATATATTTCAGAAAATCTACAGATACAATTTGAATCAAAAATATTCATATTTGAAAAAGTAGTAGTTAATTTAATGCAGTGAATTTTTCTTTAAAAAATTTTAATTTCAACTTAAATGGCAGATCAAGACGAAATGTTTCAGATGACGTTATATCATTTTAAGTTTTAAAAGTACCAAAACTTTTGCATTAAAGCTTCAAATAAAAGTAATGATGAGAAGGTAATATGTCCCCTTAAGCATTTAAATAGAATTAAGTTAAATATATCGTCTACATTAAACGTAGTAATACACTCACTTTCAAAAGTTAAACACAATTCTTAAGATGTGAAAAATTTGGATTTAATATGAATACTATGGTTCTCAATCAGTTGCGGAGAATCGTGGGACATACTATCGTCGTAACTCACATTTTACAGTGAAGATTAGGTCACGAGGGCAATTAGGGTGGCCACCAGAAAGGGATGAAGGCGAAAACAGAGTTTGACCCATCTTGGTTCACAGAAAGCTGATAACGAAATGTAACTTTTATCAATGGTTATGTTTGATGTGCATAATATTTACATGCATTTTCGTAAACACAGCACAAATATTCGGGAAGATATAAAGGTTTTCTTAAAAAATTCCAAATTTTCCCGCATGTCTTTTGCTTATAACATACAGAGTTTTCCCCCAAATCGTGCGAAATTTACAGAATTCTTGGCAATATGTAAAAGAAGCATTGTATTAAAATTTGAATAAAAACATTTCAATATTACAGGAAATATAAGCATTTGTAGTAAATATTTTTTACTGCGCATGTGCGAAATGTAGCGCAATTTTTTTTCACATCCTCAGAGCCAGATATATAGGGCAACTTATATGAAAATTCCAAGTTCAATACCACTAGTATTCAGAAAAATATAGGCATTTCAAGAGCTGAATTGCTTTTATGCTCTAAGAGAAACAAAATGATGAAGGTTTTTTAGCTTCTCTTAGAGTATACCGAAATTCCTCAAGTTGCCATGCCGATATCTTTATGAAAACTAATGGTATTTAACTGGAATTTTTATATAAGTTCCCCTATATCTATGGCTCTAAAGATATGAAAGAAAATTAAGCTACGTTTCGCACATGCGCAGTAAAAAGTATTTACTACAAATGCTTATATTTCCTGTAATATGGAAATGTTTTTATTCAAATTTTAATACAATGCTTTTTTTACATATTGCCAAGAATTCTGTAAGTATCGCACGATTTGGTGGAAAACTCTGCATGTTATTAGCAAAAAACATGCGGGAAAATTTGGGATTTTTTAAAGAAAACCTTTATATCTTCCCGAATATTTGTGCTGTGTTTACGAAAATACACGTAAATATTATACACATCAAACATAACCATTGATGAAAGTTGCATATCGTTATCAGCTTTCTGTGAAACAAGATGGGTCAAAGTCTGTTTTCGCCTTCATCCCTTTCTGGTGGCCACCCTAATCCCAGATAGCACGTAAGTTTGCAGCAAGTTTGATTTTGACTTGTCATGGCAAAATTTGACGCGTCAAACTTGATTCGAACTTGTAGCAAGTTCGATGTGACAAATAGCGCCACCTCCTTGCAAACCAAACTTGCTGCAATTTTGCAAAACAAGCTTCCTGCAATGATAGCACAATAAATAGATAATTATCTTTGTCTCTGTTTTAAAAAACATCCGATTTTTAATAGCATCTCCTAGACCGTAATTCTTTTTTATTAATTCAATAAATCAATGATAATTTGTGAAAAAAATAACTTTTTTATAAAAAAAATTTTTGAAACATTTTCCTTCTTTTTACTAAATACATCATTCTCACTTTAAAGAAAACTATATCGCCTTTTTCTTAATGTTGAAATTTTAACGTTTATAAACAAAATTAAATCTAAAAAGCAGTCAGTGTTTGTTGAACAATAATAACTAGACATTTTGTCCCATTTTAAAGTAATTACTTTTGAACTCTAATTTCATAATTTATTCTACTAGCAAAACGTAGTTATTAGCGAAGATCGCTCTCTCTTTGACTTTAAATCATATTCTCAACTCAAAAAATTAATGAAATCCAGAAAATAGTTAAAAATAAATAGTATACGAATCGAATCTAATGATGTATTAGCGAAATCTATCTCCTCCTCTCAGAGTTCAACTGGCTCAATGGTTGGCGTCTCCGCTTCGGAACCGGGAGGTCACGAGTTCTATCCCGGTTTGTGTTTCGTACTCTGTTTTTGCTACAATTTGCAATACGTTTGCACGGCAAGCTTGCTACAAATTCGTTTGATGGTGACTTCGGAGCTTTCGTTAACTTGCTGCAAGCTTACTGCAAGCTTGCACTCTTGTCATGAAAAATTTGTGGCAAGCTTGCTGCAAACTAAAATTACTATCTTTGATTGCCCTCGTGACCGAATCTTCACTGTAGAATGTGAGTTACGACGATAGTATGTCCCACGATTCTCCCAAATGATTGCGAACCATAGTATTCATATTAAATCCAAATTTTTCTTGTAGTAAGAATTGTATTTAACTTTTGGAAGTGAGTGTATATTCTATCAATACAATAGTACACTTACATAATTGTATAAACAATAATTGCACTTTAATAAAGTAAATGTAGCATACCCAGGATTCTTACTCTTCCTAGACAGTCTAATCCTTTTCTTTTTGTTGGAGCCTTCAACTGGGCATGATTCTGTTGAAATTTCTTCGTCTGAATGGCTTCTGTGGATGACCTGTTGTATTAAACAGATTTCTGTAAGTGATTAAAACAAATAATATCGTTGATGAGCATGAATAGTTATGAAATGTTAAGCAATCATTTTGTTTCTGTAATGATTAATAACAAAATGTGGTAGTATTTAAATTTTTCCTTTCCGCCAAATGAGTTTTTCGATGCAGACTGATGATTGTATCTTTTTATGAATATTTCGATATAATTTTAAAAGTCTGTCATCTGGCAAACAAATAAATCTTATTTATTTCATTTAAGAGATATTTATTATGAATTTTTACCTGTTTTTATGTGTTTAATTTTCTAAAAATGAATTTTGTAATTGATATTACATTCACTTCTTGATGTACTAGTTTTTTGAATTTTTTTACAATTGTGAGCGATGAAATGAAATAATTTTATATTTTCGAAACATAATTTTCAATTAATCGATTGAGTGACATCAAATTTTGATCCATATGAGAATCACAATTTGAACTAAATTTTAGAAAAATAATAAGGAACGAGAAACAATTATAGTAGTGAATTATAAAATATATGGAAATGAAAATTGAAAATTACAACAGTTTTTAAGAAAACGCTTGTTTCTGAACTAAAAAGTAAAAAAATAATATTTTTGTGAAAAATAGGGACCACAGAAAAAAATCGTGTAGAAGTGAGATGCAGAAAAAATACCCTATTGAAATTATTATTAATATCATACGAAAAAAATCATAAACATTCATTAAAAATAATTTTTCTAAATATGAATAAAATTCCAGTTCTCTTAGAGTATTTCTGTCATCACCTCACGCTTTTACGATTTTTTTTTTGAAATCCATGCTTTTAATTTTAAAAAATTACTTCAATTTTCCTGTGCACTAATAACGGCACATTTTAAAAATATTTTTTTTACTTACTATATATTTTTACATGCTTTTGAAATTTGATTCGCTGAATTAATCTTACATCTAGATAAAAAAACAACATCAGAATAGAATTTCTTCGGCAGATATCGAAATTATCCTAATAATTTAATTTTCAATTGATTCTTAAATTGTTACATGATTCCGCCTTTCGAATTGGAAAATGCTAATTTTGTATTAAAATAAACCGGAGTGAATATTTAGGCAAAACAAATGTGTCAGTATAATGAGAAAAAAAACGTGTTAGTTTATTGATGAAGGCTTAATTTACTGTTGGGGGGGATTTCTTCTGTCAGTTTTTACACTGGCGGCTCAATGGGTATGTGATTTAGTACACAGCTTTTGTGTGCATGTGATTTACATGCTTTACTGCATATCTTCGTCTTTATTCAGATTTCTTTGAACTGATAGGGTACAATTAAATAAATCACGTTCTCCCTAAATAAATTTCGAGAATTTAAAGGAAGAACTTTGTTAAATAAAATTGTATTCCTTTTTTCTAAAAAAACCCTTCTTTTAAGACTATGTTTAAAAGACTGTTTTAAATTTCTTCTTTGTGGATAAATATTTTTCCCAATTTATTCCGGAATGCGTTCAGGCCATAGAGGAAAATTCAAATTAAATTTAGACCTTAAAGTCTAAATATAATTTGTTATATTTAGACTTTATTTATTTTATTTATTTATATAAATAAAATAGTAATATATTATATATTATATTTTATATTATTTATATATAATATATTATATAATAAATTAATAATATATTATTTTATTTATTTATTTTATTATTTGGCTTTATATAGAGGGTTTTATACCCTCTATATACAACCTATTCTGATTTTGAATCTGCATGGATAAATGGCCTCTGATGACGTCATCCACCGGATTCTTAATCCTCCTCGTTGTTTGTTATTATTTTTGTATTTTTAACTCTTTCACAATTAAATCTTCCCTTATTTCGTATTTATATCTTTGTATTCGCAATTTTTCCTGGATGTTGCAGCACTTGCTCACACCAAATAAATTGCTTCTATTATTGTTGTTTTGTCTTTTTTAGATATTCAATCCTTGATAGGAAATACATATTTAAATTTCTGGATTATTAAATACTCTACAGATGAATATTTTTGTTATATTTTGTCATTTTGTTATCTTGATGCATCACAATAGATGCTGATGTGGTAACTTTTTTCCACCGATTTCATTACATGAAATAAGATTTAGATGTTTTTCTTTTTTTTAAGGAAACTCTACCATGAGTTGTTACAATTGTAGTTTCATCACAATCAATTCTTTGATAATCTAATAGTCTTCAACTGTTTTTAAAATTCATTTTATTTTTGTTTATAAAATATCTTGAAAATTTCTTTAAGTTTTCAAACATATTTTTAAAATGTTTTGCCTTACATTTCAGAATATTATTCAAACTATATTGCATTATATATAGGCTGGACAATAATGCATTATTTCCTTTCTTTCTATATCAACACTCTTGATAAAATATCAGTTCTAACATATTATTCTTAACTATCAGGAAGTGGAAGAAAAGTAGTACAAAGAGCTAATAAAGAATCGCAAGTTCAAATGTTATTAACACCATTTAATAATATCACTGCCAAAAAAGATGCACCTAAAAATTAAAATTTAAGTCAGAATTTTTATGTACAGAATATAAGTCATACAAATTACTGCATAAAGGATATTTTTGCTATCAAGCAAAAAAAAGATATAAGATGCATGACATTCATTCAAAAATTTTGTTTTAAAACACATGCAAATAGCAAAGAAAATGACTTAAGACATTAAAACTGAATGAGATAAGATCTTGATCAGTTTTATAGGATATAGAGATTATTAGAATAGGAACTGAATATCTTAAAATATATAAAGCGGTAAAATATTCATAAATCGTATAATAAATGGAAGCGTCAAGACCAAGTATGGATTTAGTACCATGGATTAGTTTTGTGGAATCAAGAAAAGTTCCTAATGGCTTTCTGGGGTTACTTAGCGAGAAGACTTTCAGTATGGAGATGACAGCTTAAAAAATTGATCGTTTTTCATAATATAAATGAAACCTAATTAAGATAATTTTTTTACAGGTGTTTAAAAGTCATTTAGGATTCATTCGGGAAAAAACAAGATTGTAGCAGGTAACGTTACAGAGGTTTACCAATGCTATTTTGAATGACAATATGTTTACTGATCTTCGCGTTTATGTAATAATAGTATTTGAAAAACGGAAAGGAACGCTTTTTTCCGAGAGCAAAGTTTTCGCAAGACAGTAGTTAAAATTCCAAACTTTTTAAACAAATTTGCAATAGAAATTCAGCATTCTCTGAAAAGTCTATTTTATTTTCATGACTTGGCCTGTTGATTTCATTATTTTTATTCTAACATTAAGCGCTCATAAAATTATACGAATATTTATTTTGAAACATTTTTCAGATTATACAATTGTCAGAGCATTTTCATTTATATTTCTATTTCTTTCACAAATATACGAAACCGATAATTAGTTGAAATTAAAATATAGCTAAATGCTTACTGACGGTCTTCCGCTCTTCTATTTAGTAGGGCCTGTGACTCATAATTTATGAAAGCTGAACTCTCTCAGAAATCAATTTAATTTCCACCATCTTACACTAGGAATAGAACATGCGGTCATTGTTTGGCACGCTGTTAGCCACTGAATTTACATATTTCATCAGTTCACTTATACACAAAAGTCTAAAAGTTCGTTTTCGAAGGATTAAAATAATTAAAGGCGCCAATAACGTCGATATACTTCAATCAATGACTATGATTTTTCAATATGCTTTAATTTACACAAGAAGGGTAGGTGTCTCTTGCATAAAAATAAAATCTAAATATTGACCAGTAATAAAAAGAAAAGAAGATAGCCCCGAATCATAATAATTCTCAGTATACGACACAGATAATTTTTTTAACCAACTAAAAAATTGACAAATAATTTCAAACACAGTATCGGCTTCTTTCAATAGAATATGTCACCCAAACTGCCGAAGAAGAGGCGATTATAAAAGGAAACTCAATTCAGATAGACATATTGAAACTGTTGAGTTTCGTCCTGTTTACATCCCGATTTTAATCAATATGAGGATTTTTTGAGACGGACTGAGAAATTTTTAATTGAGATCAGATGACACGGACGACGACTGTGCGGCACCCCCTCTCGGAGTTTCCGCGCCACATCAGCGGGAGAACATTTGAACCCGAAAGATTTAGCGTGCATCAGTTCTGATTACAAGGTTCTCTTATGGAATCGGGTTTCGAATCTGGAACCTTGAGAAATCAAATCTGATACCATATCACCAGGCCCTGTGGCTCCTAAAATCGTTGAGAATGAATTGCGCGCACACGGATATAGCCTGGTGCGTTTACTTCAAAAACTATGTTTGTTTGTTTTCCAAAATGAATGTACCTAGGAACTGCCAATAGGTTATTATCTTCTGAAGGCTGCTCCAGTAACAGTATAGTTGACATGTGAGTTCAGAAAGAGTTTATTATTCATTGAGCTCTATTTATATGTAAATGCAACTTAAACAATATAAACAATGAATAAACGCTTTCCCTATTGTGCATGATTTTCAAGTTAGTGGCATAAACTGTCCAATATAAGCAAAGTTTCGAAAGCAGTTCATGGCATGTTTTGCTCCTACCTTCTCTTGATACGCTTTAACAGGCCTGCACGTCCATTATATTTGGCGAAAATTCGACGGAGAGATTTTGCGAAATTCTTGCATCATTTTCCAGAGTATATGGTCTTAGAATGATAAGATGTCATCACTATTCATTAATAACGAGTAGTACTATTTCGAGACAATGTTTCCTTTCAGCATAATAGGTGGTGATTAATATTAATCATTTTACCGCCATATTCTCCAGATGTGATTTCTTGGATTTATTAATATTATTATTTGAATATTTACATCAAGAATTCTGTTTTATGCTGTTTTAGATTAAATGATCAGATGTTCATTTGATTAGTTATTTTATTATATGACTTTAAAGTTAACTCGGACAATTTAAAAATTAAGTTGCGGTGAAAAAGCGGCTAATAAACAACTGTTGCTTTAATTTCTAAAATTTTAATATTATTTCATATTTGAGTCTGACTTGCAAGATAAGAATATTTTAATCGAATTTCAAATTTATTGGATTTGTCTTTTTAAGTATTTATCACTTATTACTCACTGTTAGTATCAAATTTGTTTGAAGTTATTTGTATCTGTAAGATGTGTTCTGGATATTTTTTTAGGATCATTCCTTTCTTTTGATTTGAGAAAAATAAAGTATTAATTATTTCTTATTTAATTGATTATTTGCTTCACATCATATTTTGAAATTTTGTTTTTTTCATATCAGTTTCCTACAAACCCTGTTGATTTGCTACTAGTTTTGAATAATAGCCAAATTTTTGGATTGTATCTAATTGTGACAAGTTACTAATAATTTGAAATTAAATGTAACTTTCACGGATAGTAATTCATTTTCATCTTCACTTTTAAAGAAACATTGAAAAATATTTTGAAGTGTTTGGATTCTCAGAATTTTATTTTTGCGAACAGATATCTTGCATTAATGAAACATCCTGACACAAATAAATATACCGTCAAATTTATCATGTATTTATGCAAAAAGCATAAACCATTGCAAAAACTCAAAAATTCAAAAATATTAAAACTGTTTCAAAAAAGATAGTTTAAAAATAGTAAAGAATTTATTCCTTATTCATAAATAAATTAATATGACCTTTATCAAAATATTTTAATCCTGAAATTTCTTAAGAATATTAAAGTCCAAATTACACAAAACATTTTAAATATGCTTTAAAACTTTAATTCGTATTCTAAAATCTAGGTTAGAGTCATATTAATCGGCTTGTTTTTCTTTAAAATCTCATTGAATTACTTTGTGTGTGAGCTGCAGCAATATTTTCGACCGTACTGGAAACCAGGTTATTTCAAACAACGTAAGCTTGCAGAGCAAGTGTGAAGTTACAGGAGAATTAACTATGCAGAGTAATAAAGTCATGATGATGAACCGGTTTTAATATAGCCAAAGTACTCGTATAAATATCTCAGCTGTAAGTTTGATGACATTAATTCCTGATAAACTGCAATTTTAGAGGTAAACATCTGTTTTAAGACTGCCTACTGAATATTTAAGCACTAAATTTGTATAGTATGTATTCCTTAGATTATAAAATAGACGTAAGTAATTCTTTTAATTAGGTGGAGGCAATGTGTTGGAAAAAAGAATATTTATGTTTTAATCTTAAATAAATTGCTTAAATTATTGTAACGATTAATAAAATGTTCATTTCAAGCAAAATTGATAAAATATTTCAAAAATGATTAATTCTCATCTACTAAAGTATGATTTGAATAAAATGTGTAATCTAGTTACAAATACATTATCCAACTAATCAATGTAACTTGAAAAGGAAATCTTTATATTTTATGTGTAGTAAAAAATATGAAAGAATACATGACTTAAGATTAAGAGACTACTAATTATTTCAACAACATAATATTTTATCTCACAAAAAATATAATAAGGTATTAAATAATTTAAAAAAATGAATGCATTTCATTATTTCATATATAAGTGTTTAACATTCAAAATAGTAATTTAATACTCAAGAATATCAAAGAAGATTCTGCTGTCTCCTTGCATAATTAAAGACAATTCACAGGCCTTAGTTAAAAATTTAAGAAAGAGGTTGTTTCAGGAGACTACTATGCCCTAGAAAAACAAATTAAAGCCTTTGGCGGAATGGCGAATTCTCTTCACTTTTGACACCGCTGTAATACAAAGGAATCAGAAAAGTTTATACTTATCATTAGTGGATATTTTCTACGACAATACTTTTTTTTCTCCATCCTAAAGCAAATAGCCGCTGTGGTCTGGTAGTAGAATCGGCGCTCTACCTAATGTGGCTCAGAAGTAATCCTTGTCATTTGAGTTATGTTCAATATTCCGAGAATGATAACGATTTTTCAAATTGACTACTAGATGGCGCCATTCACACGAAGTCAATGTTTTGTTAAGAAATATATGAATTTGTGATTAAGAGTTTTAAAATTATTTAAGTACTGTATTCTCATCGAGAACCAATACCTGTATAAAATTTCAGTACTCCTATACGTCAGGAAGTGAGAGAAAATTCGTTTACAAAATTACCTCTCTACAAACTTGAAAGATTTCAAATGAAATAAAAGCGTTTAAAATTACATAGTCATGTTTGTTAATTCTTCATGGAGAATACTGATGTTTTATAGCACAATCTGCCAGTTTAATTCCATTCAAAGCAAAAGTATTGCTAATTTGTAATTATGATGATTATCTAGATAAATGAAATATTTAGACATTTATACAAAGGCTCATCTTTGAAAGTTTAAAGATGATGAAAAATATGTATATGAATTTTTATAAAATTGTTATTTTAATGAAGCTATGTGTGCAGGACCAAATAAATACTTCCTGAAACGAAATCGAGAATAGGTAGGTAGAATAATAGGTAGTTTGAGACGAGGAAATTGGGAACAAGTAGTAATTGGGAACGATGACTACAGAAAGCAATGGTGAACCCTTAGAGAAATGAAAAGCATGTTCTTTTGTTAAGACACACTAGAGGAACAATATAAAAACTTTACTTCTGTTTCCAGTGTTATTTCTTAATGTTTATCACCTTTAATTTCAGCTTTTCTCAGAAAAGTGAAATCAAAATGTCTTAATATTCATTTTTCATTTTCTATGCCTGTTATTTGCAAATTATGTTGCTAATTTATATATTCATTAGATCTGTGGGATATAACGATCACGAGAAAACTTCAATTTTCATTTTTGGATTTCATCTTGAGGGTCAGGTTAGTATTCTTAATTGCCCTCGACAATTTTGACTGCGGGGTAATTGGGAACAGGCTTCTAATGGCTACAAAAACCTAAACTTTATATGTATTTGGAATAATATATTATTTGATAGGAAGCAATCTTAAATCTAGAAAAGGGGTTACGTTCTGTGTCGTCAGTCAAGTTCACTGTTTTATGTCAAATTTACAACTCACATTTTAAAACAATTTACTATGTTATCGACATAAATATTACTTTTTACGTACAAAAGTTGTTTGTTACTAATGATATGAAGCCATTTGACTTCAGGTATGGAGGGGAAAAAAGAAACTGTTGACGAGAAAGAACAAAATGTGATACGGATGGAGTAATCTGAAGATAAGGATTTTTGCTCTTTTCAACAAGAAATGGAGGCTGCGGAGATAGAGGAAGTAATTTATTGTGAATCATCCTATATGGATTTTTTCAAAAAATCTGTTTTTTTTCTATCGACAGCGTTGGAAGTGCCAGAATGAATGCAGATTATTCATACATCTGCTGGATTCAAGAACTTGACGTTACTCAGATAGCACGTAAGTTTGCAGCAAGTTTGATTTTGACTTGATATTACCTTGTCATCGTAAATTTGACGCGTCAAGCTTGAAGCGAACTTGTAGCAAGTTCGCCATGACAACTAGCGCCACCTCCTTGCAATGCAAATTTGCTGCATGTTTGCAAAACAAGCTTGATGCAAAGATAGTACAAAGAGATAATTATCTTTGTCACTGTTTTGGAAAAAAATATCCGATTTTTAATAGCATCTCCCAGACCGTCCTTCTTTTTATTAATTCAATAAATCAATGATAATTTGTAAAAAAACAAACTTTTTTATAAAAAAAATTTTTGAAATATTTTCCATCTTTTCACTAAATATAACACTCGCACTTTATAGAAAACTATATCGCCTTTTTCTTAATGTTGAAATTTTAACGTTTATAAACAAAATTAAACCGAAAAAGCATTCAATGTTTGTTGAAAAATAATAACTTATACATTTTGTCCCATTTTAAAGTAATTACTTTTGAACTCTAATTTCATAATTTATTCTACTAGTAAAACGTAGCTATTAGCGAAAATCGCTCTCTCTTTGACTTCAAATCATATTCTGTACTCAAAAAATTAATGAAATCAAGAAAATAGTTTAAAATAAATCGTATGCGAATCGAATCGAACGATGTGTTAGCGAAATCTATCTTCGCCTCTCAGAGTTTAACTGGCCGAATGGTTAGCCCGTCTGCTTCGGAACCGGTAGATCGCGAGTTCTATTCCGGGTTGTGTTCGTACTCTGTTTTTGCTATAATTTGCAATGAGTTTGCAATGCAAGCTTGCTGCAAGTTCGTCCCATGGTGACTTCGAAGCTTGCGTAAATTTGCTTCACACTTGCACTCTTGTCGTGTCAAACTTGCTGCAAGCTTGCAGATTTGCAGTGCAAGTCTGCTGCAAACTAAAATTGCTATCTGGGTAGTGAATATGATATGACAAGTTTAAGAGCCAACAATTTGGCTAAAAAAATTCGGTGTTGAATAACCAGTTTGAAATTTCCGAGAGTCATTTAAAAACTATACTCCCAGATCGTGTCATTGAAGTAGATTGTAGGAAATAATTATTTGGTTCTCATGTACTGTGTATGTCAAAGAAAAATAAGTAGACCAGTAAATAGAACATTCGATTTCAAGTGGAAATTCCACTTTCTACTACTAAATTGAACTATTTGTTTCTACTACTTTTTATGTGTGATTTTTAAGTCTTACCTATTTCCTTCTAGTGTGTCATAACATTCAGTTATTTCAGTTTCTATAAAGATTCATTTCCTAACTTTTCCCGATAAAGTTTGAGTAAGAATGATTCTAAATTACACGAAATACAAGTTACTAAATAGTTATAATAGTTTTTAAGCGATATTCCATGAAATAGAAGATATTTTTGCTGAAAAGCATTTAAAAAACAGTATTTTGTTACAACTGGGAAAAGGCAATTAAATGCAATTTTAGGAAATATACAGTAGCTTCTAATCATTTCAAATATATTCTTGTCAGATCAATTCGTTACTGTGACCAGAGGTCGAATTACGTGTTCCCAATTACCTCGTAGTCTCTGGGGTAATTGGGAACACTTCGGGGTTAAATAAGGACGCTCCTAAAAGTAGGGTTGATTAATTAATAAATTATTTTTGGAAGGATTCATTGTTTAATGAACCCTACTTAATATGTTTATGCACTCACAAAAAATACAGACCTCTTCTCCATCGTATACTCTTCTTTTAAACAGAGAAAAATGACTAAGTCTTCAAAAAACAACCCCAATTACCCCAACTGACCCTACATTAACATGATATAAAAGTTACGTGGAAATATACGTCGAAAGGATTTGCTGCACGCATTTTCGAAATATCATAAACTGACTATACTGAATTATAAATATATTGCTCCAAATATCTAGGGATATTTCAAAATGAAACAGGGAATTACAATTGAGTTACGAGTTACATTTTGCTTTACGACTCTTCTTGTTTAATTTAAAAAATACAATGCTTCTTTTTTATTCGCTTTCATTTTGTATAATTTTTCTAAATAGTGTAGTTAAAAATATTTTATAAAAAATGCGTTTTAATGATATTAGTCAAATTCTCATAGTGTATGCTTTGGGTTCTGGTGATAAAAATCAAACAAAATTCAATTAATTTATGGTTATCTCCAAGTTTAATGTCTATTCAATGTATGTTTTAGGTTACTTTATTTATTTTGTTGTTGTCCCTTTTTCGTAATGTTTGTAACGTTCTGTGATGTGTTTGTGTTGATTTTGTGTGTTATGTCATATTGATATTTTTGTATTGCTTTTATATTTTCACGCCATCTGCTAAAGACCTTACACCCTTTCGGGTAGGCCGGCCCGGTGTGGGTTTTAAATAAAAAAAAGTGTATGCTTTGGACAAAAAAATTGTAACGCAACAAATAGACACAGAGTATCACTAAAACTTATATTCCTCGGTACACCCACCAGCTGCCATAAGCTTGATAAATATACGATGCCGGTTTTGTGAAGATGCCGAATGTGCGAAGTATTTCTTATTCTTTCTAATTTATAACCTATAATTCTATAATAGAATAGCGGTAACACGGCCTCTAAAGCACAGGAATGCGGGCGTTGCTACGACCCACCGAACCAGACCATCGGAGAGGAACCATTGCGCACGGGGAATAGGGAGATGAAGTGCCAAAGTGAATTTCCCTTATCTTTGAAAGAGAAAGTATTTTGAGGTCTCTCTTTCTTTTGCGTACTTTTATGTTAGTGGGTCATTGCAGCATTATGTTGCGTTATCAAGATGCCGGAATCCTATCCATGTTAAAGTTCAAATGAAAAAAATCATTTAAAAAGGAGTGTTTTTGAACGACAACTAATATTTCACAAAGAATGGTGCTTATAATGAAGTTTTTTAGTTGATACATTTATTGTTTACTTTTAATGTTAATTTCACAAAGAATGTTATTTATAATGAAAGTTTTTTAGTTGATACATTTATTGTTTACTTTTAATCTCAATTTCACAAAGAATGTTATTTATAATGAAAGTTCTTTAGTTGATACATTTATTGTTTACTTTTAATGTTCTTATATATTTATATCTAAAGTTTACTACAAATCATAATTTTTCATGCTTTCTAAAGATTTGCATTCATCAATTCAGCATTTTTTTTTAAATTTTGGATTTTGGTAATGCATTTTTTTTCTGTTAGTAGATTTTGCATTATTTTTACTCGGACAAAACAAAAGTAATTTTTAAAAATAAAGTTTCTAACAGAACAAAAGTTTGTGCCAATTGATTCATCAATTCTGCGTTTCATGCTTTTTTATATTTCTTAAGCACTCTGCCAGTGTTCATGAGATTTTCTACTACAACTTTCGTTACTAAATTTGTGACAATCAGATCTGAATTATTGTTGGCAAGCTAAAAGCCCGTCTGAGACGGGCAGAAATCTTCGAGTATTTAACATTTATGAAGATGGAGTAATATTTTACCACAAACAAACAATATATTTAAAAAGGCGTTGGTTCTGCAACTTTTTATGCAGCTATTGTTGCATAAAAAGTAATCTAATGTAAAAATGTAAATATTCCAATACAAATATCTCTTTTTCTGAATAATTATATGCAGAAACAAAAAAATTATTTGAATGAGACAATGCAAAAACACAATATAAGCAACTCATTCCCTAACAAACCACGAATAAATTACAGCCGGAATTGATGATTTCATTTACAATTCCATTTGAGACGTCAAAATAATTTCTATACCGCTTCCGTTATACCTCTTTCCCTACAGTTTTCTAAATAAATATAAAGCAATTTCAACTAGAAACCGATTGTCTCTCCTTTCGCCTTTGAAGTATCATTAAGCACTTTGAACTATTTTTATTCCCTTACTCACTGTGAATCCTTTAAACCGGGAAGTAAAGAAAATCTCATCTTTGCCACAGCATAATGGCGAAAGATAATGAAAAAGGAACACTTCGCCGAATTGATGGGATTTTATAACCTCATTTCTGAGGAACGGGTGGGTCTATAAGAAACCCTGAAGAAGATCTTAATAGCCTCATCAATATGTCCGGTTTTAATGGTCCTAAAGATGAAAGACCGTTTTGTGAAAGGATTCGTCAAAAGGTTTCTTCGCTCTAGCGATAACTTTAAGCTTGCAACAGATTGGTGCTTATTGCCCTGGATAGATAGCTTTTAAACGCCTTAGCTCTTTTAAGACCACGAAACAAATGCTTATTTGGCACCTTTATCTTTATTTCGTTCATTAGTAGTGGTGTAGAAAAGTCGATTTTCTTTCTACCGCGACCCGATTAGACGCGATCGATTGCTGAATTCCTATGAGAATCGTCCACTGACTTTTATTTCGGTAACGGATTTACTTCAATGAATACCTTGTAGTGGAGCATGAAAGGCAACACAAGCAAGCCCGTTTTGCACCAAATGAAAACTAAGATTTGCCATTAGATTAGCGACAGAAAGCACATGTTTAGCCATTCATTGTGACTTTTATTTATTTTTTTGCTTTTGATAACACCAAAGGAGTTCCGCTCTTCAAAAGGAAGCATTGAAGCAAAGTTGTTTGTAAGCATCACAAGTAGAATAATCATTTTTATCCTAGAATAGAATATTTAGGTTAGTCAGAATAGAATAGTCACTTTAGAATAGTATTCTTTTTATCAAATAGAGATTAATTTAGAGTATTGAACTGGTTTAGTTATATTTTGGTTCTTTTTTGAATTAACATGAAAGATACATAAAGAGTTGATTATAGATGGCTTATCAACAACAGGGAACACTTAGGATTTACCAGAATACCGCACATACAATATTTTTCTCAAATCCAGAATTTCTGTATTTTAGTTTAAAACTACATTATAATTTTGTTTTATAGCAAATCTATCATTCAGGCATTCACTATTAAAGTGATTGATATAAAGGTACGGTATAAAATGTCATTGAACACTGAAGCCTAGACATTATGTAAACTGTGAAATTGTGTTCATTCTCCCTGAGCAAAAACACACGGGAGAAATATATCTGAAGACCTGTTGGAGCAAAATATTACATGGGAAATATATAATTTCTCTTCAGTTTAAATAGTATGCACTTGGTTCATGAAACTATAATTAGAATACATTGCACTATAACTCTGATTCTTTGCACTTGAAATATGGAACTACAATTCTTAAATCTGATCTTTTATGACTTAAGTTTTTAAAAAGTACTTAAAAAGTTCTATTTTTTATAAATTATAATTTCTTTTATTAGATTAAATAAATTTCATCACCATTCGACTAACTCTATCAGAAAATCACTTGAATAGGGTAAAAATGGTAACCTTACCCAGCTAAAAAAATCTGCAAATAATCTTTAAAAAAAATCTGCGGAAAATCTCAAGGTATTTCGAACATATTTTCCGCAGAACAAAATGTAGAATATCTGTAGAAAAATATGTTCCAAATACCTTCAGATTTTCTGCAATCAAGGCTTAAGTATTAATTTCAATTAATTTTATTTGTAATTCAACTTGTACGATGTTGATTCAGATTGTGACAAAACTTCTCACACATCCTGGAAGGACTCGAACCCGCGTTCATAGAGTTGGCAGGAAAGAACACTAACCAGAATATGTATTTCGAGAAATGCAGATATTATGAAATTGTAGTTAAAACTTCAAAAAATCAACAGATTATTTGTGAAGTTTAATGATGTTGTGAAAATATGCTAAATAACTGCAAATTGAATTGAACACAAAATGCAGATTTTTTGCTGCCTTAGAAAATCTGCACGATATTTAAAGAAAATAACAAAAAAAATTACAGATTTTATGCAGATTAAATTGAAAAGAAATTTCAGATTTTTTCTGTCTTCAAAAAATCTGCAGAAATCTTTAAAAAAAATATTTTTTCTGCAGTTTTTTTTAGCTGGGTAAATTTAGGTTAGTATAGGTTAGATTAACGTCCCGTTTTGAAGCAACACGAGGGTTATTTATTGACGTACCTCGTAATTTTGAACCGCGGTGAGATGACGAGGACGACACCTGAGCCGGCAGCCCCCTCTCCAAACTTCCGCGCCACACCAACGGGAGAGGACGTTTGGCCACTACGTGACCACTACGATTTAGCGTGCAGCAGGCCCCATACACGACGGATCTTCAGTGGAATCGGGTTTTGGACCTGCGGCCCTCCGGTCCCGAGGTCGAGACCTTACCACTAGGCCACCGTGGCCTTACCTTAAGTTTAAAATATACCAAAAGAGGTTATAGACTCAAAATGGAAAGTATCCTTTTTCAGTGCAGGTAATGATATTTTTTCTTGTGTGCATAATATTTGTTCAAGTTTGAGATTCTTTTTTTCATGTTCAATAAATTTAATTGTATCAAAATCATTTCTTTTTCGTTCAATATATTTTTTACGACTGCAATTTGTTTTTAACAAAGTGAATGCGATCCAAACTATCATGGGTAATAATTACCACCCAGTCTAAATAAACTTTCCCATAACCCTTCCCCTCCATATCAGGTCAAATTTCCCAATTATTCTTTTCAGCTTCATAAAATGATGTAGATCGGGAATTTTAAATCAAATAAGAAGAAAGAGAAAGAGAGAGAGAAATACAAATTTTCCAACATTGTGTGATGGAACGCGATTGAAAAGTCCTACACTGTTAAAAATTTTGGTTCAACGTTTCACCAAAATATGGTGCATGGATAGTTATCACCATAGCATGGTGAAACATTACTCCATCAACCGGTGCTTTGATTGAACCATGGGATGGTAATACGTTGAACCATGGAATGGTAATACGTTGAACCATGGAATGGCAATACGTTGAACCATGGAATGGCAATACGTTGAACCATGGAATGGTTCAACGTATATCCCTTTCAAGGTTCAACATCACTCCAACTAATGGTTTAATCAAAGCACCAGTTGGAGTAGTTTCACCATATAGATTGTTATGAAGTACGATATGGAAAGCGAATATTTTTTATTACCGGTCTTATTACAGTTTAAAATTTTATTTTTATATTTTTTGCAAATAAGATAATAAAATGGTTTAACTAAGTTTAATTTAATAATATCGTCGAATCAGTTTGCGGGGAGAACGGTATTTCGTTACAAACCTCATAGTTTGATTGAACCCTCACTGAACCAGCCTACATAAATGGGTGAAAGGCCCGACATGGGCCAGTGGGGAAAATAGAGGGCCACAGCAGGATGACGGGGTCATGGGCTCTCCAGCCCCAAAGGGTAAAAAGAACACCCCGAGGCAAAATACAGGATTCGCACAACCCCAACCAATCTGTTGCCTTCTTTAAAATGCATACACACTACACACATTAATAAGGGTGGAATCCCCCACAGTTGAAATATTTGTTAGATGTTGAGAAAGTAATTTAGCCTGCATTCGCTCTCCAAACTGCAACACCATATCAGTAGAATAATGTTAGTCGCCGGCGGATTTAGCTTGTACTAGCTGGCTTACACATTGTTACTACCAGTCTCAGATTAATGTCTCTATGTTCCCGAAACCAAGTTTCTTTCAAAAGGCCGCCATTTTCGTGCTAGCAAAGTCGAAGACTATTTTTGAAACAAACGTGGCAGAAGGAAAATAAAGTATTATTTAACTCAAGATTTAAATCAGCAATATGTAAGGAAATAAATTTTATATTATGAAATCCGATGGAAAAATTATGTCTCATTATAATGAATATAACACTTTATTGTTATGTTTACTGGGATGTAAAATGAAACCCTGAAGCTCGTAGAGTACATGATGGAATTAAATGAATTTATACAAACTTTTTCAAAATTATCTCGATTGAATTTTCTTTTTCCGCAATTCAATCACCTCAAATGATTAATTTTTTTCTTGAAAATTTAAATATAAACTGTATTTAAGTGGAGAAACAACTTTCTTAGAAGTAGACCCAGGAAACTGAAATGTTACTATTATGATACTTCGAAAGCAAAATACTTTTTAATCAAAATAAAAATAATATACTATCTTTGATTTTCAAAGCGAAACTCTTACCATTTGGGATTTAAAATCCATTTTCCCAGAATACTTTCTCATTTCGGTAAACCTTGGGAGGTATTCCGAAGCTAAACACAGTTCAAATCTTCGAATTCTAAAAGCAGCAACAAAAATTGCCGTTGACTTTCAAAGAGATGAAACTGCTTATAGGATAATATGAGGAAAAATAGAAATGGTCAAAGTAAATCCGGAGATATTTTGCTGTTTAGTAAAACAAATATTATAGAAAATCAGAGAAGAAAAGGAAATGTATCTCCCCTGGATTTTCAGTTACACTGCTGTCTTAGTGTAGAGGTATAAAATCAGCTATTTAACACAACCAGTTGATTTCAAGGAGGTAGTTATAAACTTAATCTTTTCCGGCATAATTTAAATAATTTAAACTTACTTAGATTATAGGTATAATTTGATAAATGGTCTGCTCGAAAAAAAACAACACTGGATAT
>BGPR01004054.1:101256-120796 GCA_013235015.1 Araneus ventricosus
ATTATAAGACACTAAGATATCCTGACTGAAGCATAAATCATGATTATAACTAATCTTTATTAAAACACAACCACGCAACACAATAACCATACCTTAACTAACTTAAGGAATTCACGGTGAAATCTGGAAGTGTCACGGAACCACAGAACACTGTATCACTGATATTTCATTCTGACGTGCAATCCAACATTGTAGTTAAACGTCAGAAAACTTTCAAAAACATTAGTAAATCTTCCAAATTAATAGCTTGTAGCTTTTGAATATGCTACGCACATATAGATGATTTTAGGGACACGTCAAAAAGGAAAATTTTCCGTCACCAGTTTATGAATTTCATTGATAAAATATAATTAATGAGCCAATATTTGAAGCTTTAACAATCTGCTGTCTCTTTATTACGTGAGGGTGGAAACCCGAGAAAATCTTTTCGTTTGTTTTCGAAATTATATCGCATGAAAAACATCTTTGATTCGTTATTTCGGGGTGAATGATGAGTAAAGTCATATGAAATGACTAAAATTGCGAAATGGAGTGAAATAAGAAGGAAATGAAATTATGTGGAATACTATTTTAAAAATAGGAATACATCATTGAAAACTTTTGTTCTTTCTTTTTCTAATCATTCACTGAATGAAGGGATAAGTTTTAAAACATTTTGTCATTGGAATATATATTTTCCAGTAGTTTTTTTTAAAAAAAGGAATGTATTGTTGGTAATTTAAGTGATATTACATATGTTTCTCAAACATTGATGCTACATGATTTTAATATATGTCTTCAAATTAAGTTAACTGAAGTGGTTAAAATCTGACACAGCGCAGATTGCATTCGTGCTTTTCTTTACTCGTTTGTAGTTTTTATCTATCAGAGATATTAGATTAAAATTTTAATCAATTAATGCCATATATTTTTTTAATTATAAAATATTAAAATTTTATTCTTCATTCTAATTATAGTTATGATCGGCTTGTTTAAATTCATCACTGGGACAAAAACTCCTTTGAACTTAAAGAAATTCACCCCTTCACTTACGTTGGCGTTATCGCACTAGTGCGTCGGATTACAGACTTTTTACCTTTAAATTTTTAACTTATTGAAAGTAACAATTAATTTAAAGGATAATCATTCGGAATAAATATCTCATGATTTCATTACTTTCTTATATAGGTTGAAATTGTACTAAATGTTTCAAATATAATATCAATCTAATAAGTAGATTAATGTATCAAGTGGTTAATGTTGTTCAAGTAGTTTATCTATTGTTGAAGAGATATTTAAGATAAAATCACTCTGATAGCAACAAATCATGTTGATTTTCAGCAATAATTATTTCATTAAAATGATTTTTTTTATCCAACTATGAAAAAAAATTTCTAAACATTAAGGTTTTAGTTCCTTGTTAAAGTATAACAATGGTTTGATTAGACAATTTCAATTTTTGATGCACCTGTTAATTGATATTCAGATTATTCGCGCGTCGTTGATGTCCGGCATATCCCAATCTACCATGTGTTAACATTTAATAACTATAATAGACGTTTTTTGGTTTTTTTTACTGTTTGTTTCATCCAGTCTAATGAAACAAACTCTTTGAAAATGCTCCTTATATACGTCATATAAAGAATTTTTTATGCTTTTCTTCCACCTCGGGTAATAAAAAGCAATTATCTTCGATCCCTTTTATTTTGAAGCATAATTTTCGCGAATCAAATTGATAACTGCGAAGTCTAAAATTGTCTATAACTTTGTCGTGGACCAATTGTGATAGCAAGATTCATTATTGAACTTTTATAATATGTTTTCTATGCATATTCATAAAATAGCAATTATCTCATTTACACAATTTCAAAGAAATTGAACAGGGGTATGATCATAAATATCAGCCTTCGACCAAAAGAGGTAATTGCGTCTTACTCTAGATACTTATCTGCAGACAAAATTAATGTTAAAACTAATAGATAACTTTACACTAAATGTAGTTTTTAAACACACTTTTAACTCTAAAAATGAAAATGTAAAAGTTTTTAACTATTCCATAAATACAACTTAAAGTTCTGAATTCTGAATGAGAATAATCAAAATCTATTTTCAATATTAAAAGAATCATACATCAGAGACAAATTCTTTGACGGCTAAGCTTGACAGAGTTACCACGTTCTACCTTGGCATCCGGTGTTTCTGAGAAACAGCCGCTGCAATAACACGAGTACTGTGGCCGGAGTTTTAATAGTCATCATCGGCCAAGACTCGACCCCTCCTGAAGGAGGTACGTTCTATCACTGTTGGAGGGTAACTCGACCCCCATTATTATTGTGCCCACCAGAGGAACGAGAACCCTTTTTCTTACCCCGCAGCTTCTCATCTTTGTACTCGCGGTTCCCCCGATGGGAGTCTTTGACGGCTAGTCGATGATTGTTATACTAGAAAAATTTTTAACATATATTTTAATGCATTGAAACTCATTACAAATTCATTCACACTCCGAATAATAAAAACACATCAAGTTGGAGCAGTTGGAAGGAAAGAAAGGTTAATAGTATGTTTGCGAAAATAAATACACAGCTTCCTTCCTTATACAAATGAATTAAAAAATTATGACATGATTATGTAAATTGCAAATTTGATCTCTAAAATTAAATAAAAGTATCACAAAAGCTTATAATTTCTAAAATAATTTTAACTACATATTTACTTAGTATTATCTTTTATACTGTTTCGATTTACATTTGTTAGGCGAATAAGAATGCTCCTTGGCATTAAATTATTTCTAAAATATATATTTCTGTATAGATATCTTAATTATTAAATCTTACATCTGAAAAAAGAGTTAATAACAGATTTCAAATGCAAATGGATACCTGGATCAGTAATTCCAAGAGCAAATATTTCTTTACAAAGCATTATTTCTTATGCATTTACAAAATTTTCCTTAAATATGCAATCTAAATACACACACATTTCAATTTTAATTCTATTTCTGCATCCACAATATTCCATTCTGATCTATTTAATTCAGATATGTGTATGTTGTCTTACTCGTCTTTTTTGTTCTATAGAATAGTGTATATTCTACGAAGTGTGGACCTAATATATTTTCCATAAGATTTATTTTAGATTATATATTTAACCTTATCCTCTTTCTTAAAGTATAATTTCACAACTTGCAATCTAATTTTGTGCTATTTTCTCAGAACAAAAAAATTAAAGAAGTTGAAAATTTTCGTTTATAAAGTTGTGAAATCGGAATATTTAACATAACGCGTTGGTCAAAAAATAAGTTTCAACTCAGATGACCCAAATAAAAATGCAATAAATTCATGTTTATCGATGCAAGTTATTTCTTTTCCTATATTGTATAGCAACGGATTCGGAAACCTTCCGCGCTTTTGGGCATGCGCCGGGTGGAGTTGTTTTCATCAAAATAGGGGGAAGAAAAGAATGGAAGGGTGATGTTTGCATTTTGCTAAGCGTGATCTAACAAAGAACTCCGGAAATGCGCTCATATGACTCATTGCCTGACACCCCTTTCCTGTGTAAAATCGTCTGAAAGTGGTAGTCTCGGAATCCGTGGTCAGATTATATGTGGAACGATCCGAGAAATTGTCTTGACGTTACTGTTAGTAGTGAAAAGAACAAGTAAACCGGAGTTGTGATCTGAGAAAAACTTGCCTTTCTTCTTGAAGAGGGTCTTGGTGATTAGTGGTGAGGTCTGAGCCTCGGACCAGAGGGACTCTAGTTTCGGAACCCGATACCTAGGTAGATCCGCCATGTATGGGGCCTGTCGCACGCCAACTCAGTATTGGCCAAGTGCTCTCTCGCTGGCGTGATCAGGAAGATTGAACAATCAAGTGCCAACTTATGAATCATTCTCGTCATCTGATCGTGGTAGAAAATATCCCTCGTGTTGCTTTAAAACGGGACTTGAATTTGATTAAACTAAACATTTATGTCGATTTCTGCAGTGATAACGTCATTGAAGCATTTAGTTTGAATAACTTTTTAACGAAGGTTTGTTAGGTTTGATTTGAAGGCACACAAAAACCATATACAGACCAATTCTTAAATTTGGAAGCGTGGTCAGAAGGCAAGGACAGGATACGAAATTTTGAAAAGTGAACTGCAACTCATATTTGTGGAAAAGAAAATTTTGTGCAGTTGATCTATGAAAACCTGCTTTCAGGAAATTAATTTAAGACATTGGGTTTCTCTCTTTTCATGGCATTCTGTCCTCAGTTCGTCTAAAGAATTAATTGGCGATTCGACCTGTGGCTTCTCCTGTCCGTATATCTCCTTTATATGTATTAAGAAACGTTATACTTGCTTATTTGAAGCTTGATTAATTTAAAGTCGAATATATATACAGGGTGTTAAGAAAAGTCTTTTATCAACTTTAAGGTGACCAGGGACCTTCAAAATCATTTTTTAAAATTTTAAACTTTTTAAAAATTTTAAACATTTTTAAAAATTTTAAACAATTTGAAATTTCGCAATCATTAATAAGAGCACTATATAAGACACAACACACAGAATTTCACTGCAATATATTTATTAATTTCTGAGTTACGGGAACAAACGTAATTTCTAATAACTATTAATGGCCTTTATGATAAATGTTCCCGGCACTTCAATTTTTGTTCATATTTCATGTCATTTTATATACGTATAAAAACATATACGGAGAATAATTTTTGGCATTCATATAGAAGTTTTTTTGTTATTAAATTGTAAATATTTTCTTCCATATCAAATATTGGGCATATTTTTTTTACAAAATCAGTATGTTCGAGATATTATGTGTGTTTATTTTGAAGTTTCTTTCTGAAACATAAAAATTAATCCCAATTTTTGTTTGAAAAGGTTTAGAGTAACTAATAAAAAATAGAGTGATTTCGAATCATTTTGGAGTGCCTGGAACATTTATCATAATGGCTAATAATTGTTATTAAAAATTACATTTATACCCATAACTCAGACATAAATAAATGTATTGCACTGAAATTTCATGTATTCTATTATATTGTGCTCCTATTAATGTCTAAAAACTTTCAAATTGATTAGTTCAAAATTTTAAAAAATAATTTTGAAGGTCCATGGTCCGCCTTAACGGTAGGTCAGACAAACAGAAACAAGTTATTTTCGCAATAGAACAAGGGGGCGTAAATGCACAGTGGGTACGCTACAGGCATTTCTTACTCAATGATTTAACCCCTTATGTCTCGCGTCCATCATATTTTCAGGCATCGAATTATCTCATTTTTAGGATTATAAACTAAAATTTAATCATTAATTAGCTTTAAATTTGACACAAAAATTACGTAGGATCCATAGGCATCCCAAGTATTCTATGCCTTTTTAGCTGAATTAAAACGAGAGCCCCTTTCCAAAACAGGAGGGGTCATCTTATTAAATAGCAAAAAAATGCGATCCTTAAGGGGTTAAATAAAATGAAAAGGCACACGAGGTGAAATGTACAGCACATTTTGAATGGAAAAAAAATTAACAATATCACAATAACCCACTTGTATGAATTACAACATGCAGAGCGTGCATCTTCTCAGATGGCATGTTCTTTGAGCACTTACTTTAAGTATTTCTAAAGTTTTTTGTTCATACCGCGACTTACTTGTCTTTACGTGATGCCGTATACGACTTGCAATGTTGTTTTAAATGCAACTGGGTCTTGTTTTGTTGTAAATTCTTAAAATACTAAATCTTTTTATACTTTTCTTTTACTGATGCATCCTTTCATCTGATGCATCCGTTTCTTTTGCTTAATTGACTTAGAAAGAGCCGTCGGCATCGGTACGCCTTTACATTTCAGAACCTATGTTCTATTGCAAAAATGCTTCTTTTCAGTTTGCCTGACCTGCACTTAAAGATTGTATGTTATTGTAGTTATGGATTGCATCAAAAATTATTCATATCAAATATCAAATTTAGATTTGTTTCAGAGCTCGAGCTTCGTTTTAGCCATTTTGTGGATGAATTTAGGACCTAAGGAAAATGTGTGTCAAATTTACGAAGTTCGTAATTTCGAACATTCGTAATTCGAACATTCGTAAATTCGAATCTTCGTAATTCGAATCTTCATAAATTCGAATCTTCGTAAATTCTTTTCTTCGTAATTCGAATCTTCATAAATTCGAATCCTCGTAAATTCGAATCTTCGTAAATTCGAAATGTTCGAATTTACGAAGAGGTATGGAAAAGCATAACGGCCTAACAAACGGATCTTTATATAGGGGGAATGCGGTGAAATTGATACACTTTCTTTTTGGAAAGTTAAAATATGATTTTATGAACGGAAATAATTACCACTAATACACTAAATTTATACATTTGTTAATGTAATATAGGATTTCAGTCTAGTTTTGGTCATAAATGACGTCATAAAATGTTTATTACACTTTTTTCCCCTAAAACTAGATTTGTATCTTCTCCATACTACGGGTACATTGATACACCGGAAATATGGAAAATAATTATGGTAAATAGGTCTGAGATCACAACAAAATTTGTTTTATCAATGAACTTAATATTCTAAATCATGGTTTAAAAGTTTAGCAAAGTAACAAGCCTTTATTTTAATCAAAATTCTACATTGTTAATGAGACTAGAAAATTGAAACAACAATGCCTCAGAAACTAATTTATCTCTCCAAATAATAAAGGAGAATGTGTGACTCTGAGTGTAAATATACTTTGGAGGGAGAGAATGTGTACCTCGAAGTAGTTTTTTTTAATTTTAATGAAATAAAAATTAAGGGAAATTTTCGCGTTCTTCCTTGATGACTTACGAAACTAATATAGCACAAAAATAATTTTCACACCATCTGAAAAAACAAATAAAATATCTTTTCGATGATATTAATCAAGATTCCGTACATTTTTTCCCAATTTTAATAAAATCGTAAAGAATATTTTAAACTTAATTTACAACAATATTTTTAATTTTTGCAATGAAATTCAAACCGTTTTCAATGTTTAACCAAATACTTAATTGGATGTATCTCTTAGATATTTCATTCACATGTTTTCTTCGTTTCTGGACACGATTTTGCAAAGTAGCTGCTGGTAAGACACATTGATACATACACAAGAATGCGGATCAATGTCCACCAGAATCAACTGTATCAATCTGTCCAGAAAGACTTTTTACTTAAAACTTGTAGATACACAAAATTAAAGCTAAAAAACACAAAACTTAATATTGTTCAGAAAATAAATATTTTTCCTACCTGTGGAGTAGATTTCGTAATAGGAAAACGTAACTAGTTAAAGAAATCACACAACACGTACTTAGAGTAAAATTCACTTAGATTGGTATATTAGCGGTTTGATTCATTTGTAAATTAACTTTTCACTTAGCATGGCCGAAAAATATATCTTGTGCTAAGAGTTACAGTGGCATATATATGAGGAGATGTGAATACCTTGAGACATTCGAATCATCAAAATTTACGGACTGTATCAATGTTCAAGCGTATCAATCTACCCCAACTCCCCCATGTGCAATAGATTATGGTATGCACCTGCCTCACTTAAAAAATAAATTTACACTCTTTGAATACTAAGAATTCTATTTGATTTTGGTAAACCCGGGAGGACGCGCTTGGGTCATTTTATGACCCCAAGTCCTCGGAAAACTCAGATTCCTGGAAAACTAGCCACCTGTTCATTCCTATCTTATCAGTAACTGAGTTAGTCACCCCCCTCTGCATTTTCTGAGTATTTAGAAAGTATTTCCGGAATTTTTCGTCCTCTAAAACACGTTTGTCATATACCGGGGTGCATATTTACAAACCCTACCCTGATAGAACTGAGGCAGG
The DNA here is from genome assembly GCA_013235015.1 of Araneus ventricosus. Taxonomy (NCBI): domain Eukaryota; kingdom Metazoa; phylum Arthropoda; class Arachnida; order Araneae; family Araneidae; genus Araneus; species Araneus ventricosus. The sequence goes on from BGPR01004054.1 coordinate 109,085, forward strand.
AAACCGGACAATATCATTGGCTCGCTTCGCCGAGAGCCGATGACGTCGTTCTTTGCTCTAGTGCGTGTACTTTTCATTAGTATAATTTCTTGCAGTGTGGAATGATTTATTTTTTATGATATTTTAAATAATAATTTCATTTTTAAAAATATTACAACCCACGGAAGAAAGTTTTCTGTGCTCAACTGTGGGAAAACGGAGAAGAAAAGTAGGACGACTCTTGTTTTGTTATGATTGCCGTACGCTACGTGCGAGAGCTGGAAACGACGTCACTGCTCCTCGTAGCCAATGATATTGACTGATTTCCTGCCTCAGTTCTATTAGGGTAGGGTTTGTAAATATGCTACCGGGGTTATTAAATTACCGTTTTTCCATTTGTTCCACAGACTAGTTATTGAACGTAGCTGATACGGTGAGCTCGTTATTTTCCTTTCCGAATTGAAGTATTTAACTGTTCCTCTCAATGCCGACTCCATAAGAAAAATTTTCTGTAAACTTTTTGCTGAAGTTGAAACTGATGAAGATCCAGACTTTGGCAATGAAGACAATGGACCTGAGGATGTTTTAGAAAATATTTTTTTCAGATCATTAAAGTTTCTACGAAGATGATACGGAATCGGAAGAGGACGTTGATTCTGGAAATTAAGATGAGAATAACTTGGAATTGTTTTCATCAAAAGAGTGCATTCAGCGGAGAAAAACAAAATTTAGGCAAAATATCCATTGTCATAATATTGTGTCGCGCTTACCTGGAACAAAAGGACCAGCGAAAGATGTGACAAGCCATGCGAAGAGTTGGGAGTTATTCATCGACAATAACATGATACGTTTAATTGAAGAGTGAAGAAATATATTTATCGAGAAATGCGCATCACACTTTTCACGTGAGAAGGATGCGCAAAAATTGAACCTCTAGAAATCCGTGCTTTATTAGTGGATAATAATCGAGTAGATTTGATTTGTATTAAGCTCTACATTCTTAATGTCTAAAAGTAAAAAGCGTTATTTTTCCAACTAAAAAAATAATGTTTTAACTCTATCAACACGGAACGTCCCATACGTCCCTTTAAGTAAAAGACGATAGCCATCCGAAACGTCTGAATGTCACTCTGAAATTTCCACCCCCTTTCGTTAAGTGTGATTAATTTTACACACGCGGCGCGTGCTTTCTTCGTTAGAGTGGCTCGTCCAGATGTGTTTGGGGAAGACACATCTGTTTGGGATTTCTTACACAACAGAAACACAACAAAAATTTTTTGGAGCGCCTAGCCCCCGCAGGGAGCTTATCTCCAATCTGGCTTGACCTGAGGTTTGCATGGCGTTTAGTACGATGGCATGTACTGGAGGGATTTCTTACAATTCGGACAATGCCAGCTGTCATTGTGGTTTTTGAGGAGGAAAGTGAAATTCCCTTATCTTTGATAGAGGAGCTCGGACGTTCCCGTATTTTGATGTACCTTTATTTCAATGGCCTTAGGAATCAGAGGGTTAAACAGCTCAGGGTTGAATTTAAGTTTGGGGTCATTCTATGAATCCCGTGCGTCTTAGTGTTCGCTAAAGAGGCGCGCTTTGTCTCGGGTTAATCTCAATATCACTGTTTCTAAAGTAAGAAGTAAAGTTACAGTAAAATTGGAATTATCGAAGTTTATCCTAAACTATCAAGATCAGTTTGAAATCGCATTTGAAGTGGAGCGAAAATTTTAGAACCAATTTCAATTAGATACATAAATCTCCGAAACTTTTGGATTACTACAGCTTTTGTCGATTTCAAGTGGATTCTCATGTTTATAGTAGGAGCAATTGTGATTTTTAATTGAGCTGTTTAGTTAAAATGCTTCATGCCGATTCAAAATTATCTTTCTTGGGATTTCTGAGCCCCCTTCCTAAAACTCCGTTCCATTTTAAATAATTTGCATTAGGAATATTATATCTTCAATCGAATATAATCCTTCCATTTAAAGCTCTTCTCTGTATATTACGATGCTGGATTTTACTTTTGAGTAATTGTACAGAATTCTGGTTTATTGCCTCGTTGAATTTTCTCGCCTTGTGTACCGCTCTCGGACGTCCCTTTTGTATATTTAAAATAGTTTCGTTTACTTGAAGTTTATCCTTCAAGTGACGGCTTATTCGTCTGGGGGGAATCTAATGAAACGCACCCCTGAGCTATCTTTTGCATTTCAAATACATCCTCAAATTGCAACCAGAAATTCATAGCAAACTCATTACTGTTTATAACTTTATTTGATTTGGCTCAGTGTTCTCAAATCATGAAAATGTGAAGATATTAAGTTTTGCTTATTTTTAATGTTTAAACAAGTATACACTTATGAATAGTGGAGAAGGATGTCAAAGGTTCTAGGAAATTTCAAGAATTCCAAGCATGGCAGTATAATGAATATGAAATGTATATAAAAGTTTTCACATATATGTATACACACACATAAAAATACGCGACGATTGAATCATTATTGCAGATAAGTAGCACACGATTTTTATCGCTTGCATACTCATCTTATTCAAAAATTGAAGAAGATACAGTAAGATAAGAATATACAGGAAACGCGGCCAGACTTTAAGGGTACGCCAGGCAGACGATAAGCAACTAGAATCGCACAAGGACATGGGTGCGCAAACGCCATCTGGAGGCAGCAGATGGTATTTAAAATAAAGCAACGCTGACAAAATGCCGATATCTTTCTCAATACTAACGGTATTCGACTGGAATTTTTATATAATTTGCACAATATATATAGCTCTGAAACTGTGAACGACAAATTACGCTACCATTCACGTGTGTTCAGTAAAAAATTATTTAATATAAATGCTAATATCTCTCTTACTATTCAACGTATTGACATGAAATTTTATACAATGCTCCTCTAATATATTGTCACGTACTCTGTAAGTTTCATACGATTCCGAGGAAAACATTTCAATTTATAAGCAAAAAACATTAGGAAAAATTTAAGATATTTTAAATAAACCATTCTATCTTCTCCGATTTTCGTGCTACTTTTACGAAAATACATGTAAGCGAAGCGCACATTACACAAAAGAATTGATGAAAAATGCAACCCATTATCAGCTTTCTGTATAGCGAGGTGAGCCAAAATTCCTCTTCGAATTCATCAATTTCTGGTCGGCCCCCTGAAAGTCCTCGTGACCGAATCTTTGATATAAATTGTAAGTTAAAACCTACTCTGTTGAAGCTCGAGGAAAATTCATCCAGCCTTTACAGTGATATTCTAAAAAAATACGAAAATTGCTTCCGTATGCCGCAAGCAAGTGCACCCAGCAGTTTCACAGGAAGCTGGTAAAGTACATTTTTTCGAATATCTCTCGAATGGCGGGATGAATTTCCCTCGAACTTCGAACATATAAAGAATAGGTTTTAACACAGAATTTACATCAAAGATTCTGTCACGAAGGCATTCAAGGGACCGAACAGAAATTGATGAACTCGAAGAGGAATTTTTGTTCACCTCGCTTCACAAAAAACTGGTATGTTTTGCGACTTTCATCATTTCTTTTGTGTGATGTGTTCAATTTTTGCGTGCATTTTTGTAAAAATAGCACGAATATTCGAGAAGATATAAAGGTCTCTTTAAAAAATCCCAAATTTATACGCATATATTTTTGCTTATAATTTGCAGAGTTTTTCTTGGAATTATATGAAACTTACAGAGTACGTAACTATATAGGTGTTAGAGGAGAGTTATGTAAAATTTCCATGTCAATACGTTGAATAGTAAACGATATATTAGCATTTGTAGTAAATAATGTTTTACTACGCATGTGCGAATGGTAGCGCATTTTTTTCACAACTTCAGAGCTATATATATATATATATAGCACAACTTATATAAAAATTCCAGTTCAATACCGTTAATATTGATAAAGACCTCGGCATTTTGCCCAGGGCTGTTTCATTCTAAATGCCATCTGCGATGGCGTTTGCACGCCCATGTTCCTATGCAATTATCGATGCTTATCGTATGCCTGACCTACTCTTAAAGTTTGAACACGTTTTTTAATCACCCTGTATATTTATTTGTTTATTATTTATAATTTAATGGTAAGAACATGGAAGAGTCGGTTTAATTTCAGTTATTACATAATGATGTGTTTAATAATAAAATACATTTTATTTAAACGTATTGCATTCAGTTTAAATAAACGCAAACAATTTACATAAATTTTCTAGAAAAGAGAATTTTATTCTGCTCTTAAATAAAGGTACATGACGCTCAGAATTAGAATCTTTCATTCTAACTCGTGATTTCTGAATTAAACACTTATAAATACAAGAAGAACAAAGGTGCTGAATTACAAACCCTTAAAACATATTTTCAAAATTAATTTCATTTCCTTTTGTAATCAGGATTCAAACCGGTCCGTATAACATTCTAATGATTTTAATGTAGATACTCGATACAATTTCAGAAATTTTTACAGTGAAATGTGCATAATATTTATCACGAACACGAATTTTTCTAAATAAAGTACTATAAACAATCACAAAAATTTAAGATATAGCTAGAGATTTTCTGTTTTTTGAACTATTTCACCCTTCAATGCGAGAAAAACTTAAACAATGGTAACGCCCAGAGAAGCTGGAATTCAACAATAATTGAAGAATATTAGTTGATCATTTCAAAACTGTGATTAAATAGATATTTTGTTCGACAAAGCTTAAGATGGAGAAAAATTTTCATACTAGGCACTTTTAAGAAATAACTAAGAATAAGTTTCTTCAATCATAACCACACGATCCTCAGTCGAATAAAATATATTATATAGCGTTTTCTTATTTAATTGTAAACTCATGATATACGTTTTTGTACGAGCATAACAAATACATTTTTTGCAACTGTTTGAAATCAAATAATTTTAGGAGGCATAACTTCATGATTTATTCTATTTAATGGACGGAAATGTTTATATGCATATAATGCGATCGAAGAGCGGTATCGAAAGTCTGGTAATTTCTTAAGCGATGAGTGCACAATCCTACTAAAATCTGCTGAAGAATGGCTTCTCGAAAAATACAACTGATATGCTAAAAGCAGTGATGCCAGAATGGCTTCTCGAAAAATACAACTGATATGCTCAAAGCAGTGATGCCAGAATGGCTTCTCGAAAAATACAACTGATATGCTCAAAGCAGTGATGCCTGGGGAACGGTAATTTTTTGTCCCGTCACCGTATTTGACGTCAAAAAGTGAGAAAAGATTAACGTTTTGTCGCCATGGCCGGTGACGTAGTGGGGGTGCTTGGCACCCAGGGAATAATATGATTTTTTATATCCCAGTCGTAATCAGTGGCTTAGCAACTGTTCATTCATCCCGGAGTAATGTCTTATTTTTATGCCCCATATCATATTTTCCTTTAACCCTCTAAGCGTTTGAGCCGTATTTTTCCGTTTTTCATGTTCAATTAAAAAATCAGATAATTCACGGTAGTATGTATAATTTCTTAAACTACCATGGATAAAACATCCTTAAAATTTCAGAGACTTCAATTAATGAAATAGAGATCCAATTACTCACTTTAAAAACTAATTTGTAAAGTTTAAAAGCTATTATGGGGACACATAGCCCAAGAAATGATCAAAATAACAATTTTCATTTTATTGGCTTATTTCGTTCCTCTTATCGTTCTATTTATTGTATCCAAATTTCAAATTTGTACCTTTAATATTTCAGATTTTTATTTACGATGACTATTCAAAAACATTCGCAAATGACAACTTTAAATGGCTTTTTCTCCATGTGGACTTTTCTGAACTTTCATGTTTTCAAAATGCTAAAGCTTTTCTCCTTTTTAAGATAGAGCTTTCAAATTTTTTGGATGAGTTTTTCATTATGTATATGATAAAACTGTGCATGTAATAAGCATTCAGTTGTTCAGTTATTTTTTATATGCAAGATATAAAATGAGGCACCGCTAAATTTCTTCATTTTTCATCATATAATTCAGTAAAATATCTATATTTAAGCGGATATTAGATACACCTTAAAGTCCATGCACAGTTTTATGTAATATATTTCAGCGAATCTGTAAATAAAGTTTGAGGCAAAAATATGCATATTTGAAAAAAGTAGTAGGGATTTTAAAAAATTGTATTTTTCTTTAAAAAATTTAAATTTCAACTAAGCAAGCAGATCAAAATGGATTTTTTCCCTCAAGATGAATTTATATGATTGTGAAGTCTCAATAATATTAAAACTTTTTAAATAATATTTCAAATAAAAAATATGTTGAGAAGGTAATGTGTCCCCTTAAATCAAAATAGACGGACGCTTAGAGGGTTAAAACTGGCATAAACGCCATAGAGTATTGTTTACCCCACGGCTGCTTGAAAAATTTGAGCCCGTGGCATCTATGCCTCCCTCCTTGCCTCCCAGTGGCTACGCCACTGGTACGAATATAAAATTGTAGCTTAAGTTTGCTTTTCCAATAAAATAATTTCTAAGAGGAATTTCTAAAGTACGTTGACAATAAAAAAGTTAACATATTAAATATCATGAAGAAATATATTTAGTATTAGAGCGTAGAACTGTGCATTTACCTTTGTTGTTTCATCCATCTGAACACGTGGCCATGTCCATTCTTCTGTGCTGGTTTGTTTCGCCCCACACACGTTACAACGCCATCTGGTAGCGTTTGTCTGTAGACTCAACGCAACATATCCATCACAAGATCCTTCACATGACGCTGGCAATGTTTCGGGAAATTCTTCCCTACATCCGGTTGTATCTGGAGATGGAGAATTATCTTTTTTCCTTTTCCGCTTTTCTTTCTTATTCCTTGTCGAATGAGTGGCAAGAGCGTACCTCATTGGTTGAGGCTCGGAACTGGAGAACGAATCTGGACGAATGTCGCTGCAGTTGTTGACCACTTCCGATCGAGCCCGCTTTCTGATTTGAATGTATATTTTGGCGTACGTTGCAATCATAGCTACCATAGGACAATAAAAGTTAATAATGGAAGTAGTCAGCTTGAAGACGACATTGTCCACAAACTCGGTCTGTAGGAAGAAAGGAAAACAAATGAGTTTCGAAGTTAATATTTCATAATTGAATATTACTGGAAATTACTCTTTCAAATTAATGAACAAAATATAAATTTTGTTACATAAAAGAAATTTTTAAACTGGTCTAGTTATCAATAAATTTCGGTCCACATTACAATAATTCGGTCTGACATAATACTTATGCTTCGATTATAAACTGGCCATGAAAGTGGGTAGCTGAAGAGATTTATTTGTTACCTCCCATCATGCTGAAAACACATTCTCGATAAATCTCATGGCGAAAGATTTTCTTCCAAATAATGAGAAGCGTATTTAGCAAAAGTTGAAGTATCATAGAAGCAGAACATCTCACTTAAAGTACAATTCCAGATTTCGAACAAAACATTCGCAGACCAAAGCATTTGATCGATTTACTCACTTCTACGCCCCAGGCCAAAGTATTTATGCATCCCCTCTCAAAAAGTTAATATATGATTTTCAATTCAATATCCAATAATTTATTTTGGGAACATATAAGCATTTAATGCAATCTTTATTATGTTTGAATCAAATTAATATTTATTGAAAATTACACTACTTTTGAAATAACAAAAATAATTCCCACAAAGAAATGCATGGGCAGAGAAAACAAAAAATGGATTGTTCAATATATTTAATATAACAAATGTGAATTTAAAAAAAAGTATTTTATTTGGCGTTTTCAAAATGATACTGAAAAAATTGTAAATATTATATTGTTTCGTCTGTATAAGCGCCTCTTTACGATTGTTCCCTAAGCCAAGGCCTATGTTGGTGATATGGGAATCTGGACCTGCATTTGATGCCTGTTTGGTCTTATATTATTGCGACATTCTTACGACCGTGAGTAACAACCGACCGTTTTTAATAGGGTTCCATCTCCGCTATTGTTTACACATGTTGCAGTAACCTGTTGTCACTCATGAAAGCTAACCTTAAAACACGTGTTCTGGCAATAGTTAATTTTTACACCACTAGGTGGCGCCAATAGAGCTATAGTGACTTTAAAACTCAAAGAGATTATTTTTACTTCATTTTATGAAGTCTCCGGCGGTCTAGTGGTTAGAGCGACTGCCTTTTATTTCTATGAACGCTGTTTCGATTCCCCGGCTCGGAGGAGTTAGAAGTTTTGTCACCATCTTGCATCGAAATCGTCCAAGTAAGTTCAATTAAAAATTATATCAATTAAACTAATTGAAATTAATAGTTAAGCCTTGATTAATTAATATTTCTAATCGATAATACACATCAGCACATTTCAATTCGAACACAAGGAGAAAACAACTCAACTCAGTCGATGACATCACTTACTTCGATGACTTAATTTTTACGGAGAAAACTTAATTTTATACGGTAAAAAACCGTTGTGACTACGGATTTACTTCGTAACTTTTACGGTTTTGCACAACCAACCCAGCTGCCAGTTTAAAACCGTAAATTTTACGGGATTTTTTTTACAGAGTATATTAAATACATTGAATACACCAAAGATGGATATTCATCCTATATATTATTTTAAAAATGCAATTTCAAAAATAATCAAAATGATTAAAGAAACAAAAAATCCGAAAATAGCTCTAATCCCAGTTATGGGCGATATGGATATAACGCAAATTTGTTTAAAGTTATTCATGATTGATATTCTAAAAAGTACGGGCTTTGTTAATCTCTCATGCGCTAGAAGGGTATAATCCAGAACATCTTCAACAGATATACGTATAATGGAACATCTCGAAAAATAATAGATTTTTACCCTACGAGTTTATTTTAAATATTTAACAACACTAGAAATCTTATTGCAGTCTTTCTATAGAATATTTTAAAGCATATTGCTTAATAGGCTCTCACTTATTCCGATTGCAAGGTACGAAAGGGCAATGCCATTTTTCATTTTTGTTAACATTTTGCATTTCTCACTCCATAGTTTACAGAGCACGAATACATACAAGACTATTGAGGGAATGTAGAAATCATTGAACAAGGGAATGTCTCATAGCCGAATTATGATGTTTTCCTCACAAATAGAGATCAATAAGTAGGGGAGAGTGGGGAAAAACCGTGTACTTTGAATCTGGCGCTATTAGATTCCTCTCTATTGGAAAGATTCTGAATTCAGAGAAAAAAATGTTCATAGAGTGACCATGTTGTTGACGTTGATTTCACTGTGTCTATGAAGGTTTATTTTATTTAAAACGCATACTCCCTAATGTTCGTTTGTTTGGAACAGTTCTTATTTAATAACCATTATAGTGTTAAAAACTATATTTATTTCAACTTATTTTAGTTTGCGAAGGATTTATACCCTATCAAACAATAAAGTTTTAGTCCAATAATTGCGTGACTCTACTTCGCGCTTTTTTTATAACCTCTGCACTCAGGATAAAACCGGGTACTCGAAGTGGAGGAAGACCGGACCAGACAGTATTGATGATTCTTCAGCTGAAGACGTTGATTGCTTATATTTTAATAATGTATTTTCTAATTTAGTTAAATGTATAGTGTGAGTCTAATGTAGAATCTCTCTTAACTGAGTCCACGAAAGTTGCAGTGGTGTGTAGGAAGAAGACAACTGCTTTACACGTGAATTTTGTAACTAATATTCTTTAACTGTGATATAAAAAAAAATGTCAGCTACTTTTTCATTGAAAATGTAGATATCCTTATTTCCCAAAAAGTCAATATGTGTACCCGGTTTTACCCCATTAGTGAGGTAAAACCGGGTAGTCAGAGATTTTGATAAAACATAAATTGATAAAAAATTAATGAATTAATGAAATAATATCTTTTTAGGAATGATATATTGTACGCCATAAACAATGAATCTTAATATATAAAAAAGTCATTGTGGGTATGTGTGTATATGGGTATGTATGTATGTGGCTATGTTCCACATCTCCTCCTAAACCAATGGACGGTTTTCAACCAAATTTTGTACACTTATTATTTAAGACAAGGGAAAGACACTTATGAACTTTTCTAAGTCCAAAAGTTAATTAAACAGGCAGTTAATTAGAAATTAACCGAAACCGTTTTTCCGCCGTAACTTCAGAGCAAATTGTCCGACAAAAATATTTTTATACCATCTGAAAGTTCAAATTTTTAACTTTTCGATCATACCAATTTCATTTCTGTGACATTTTCCCTTCGATTGTTATTAATTTTTAAAAGTTCCATAATTTTTAAATACGCGCAGACGATTTTGAAATAATGAAGATTTATAGCTACTCTGTTGCTACGCAACGGTTAGACTTTGAACTAATTCACCTTTATTTCTGAAAATTTTGCTTATTTTTATTAATATCTATATAATTTAATAAATGCGAAAGTGTGTCTGTCCGTTTGTTACGTATTTACGGCAAAACTACCAAACCGATTTGGATGAAAATTGGCAGAGTTGTAGCTTGAAACCCAGGAACGGACATAGGGTAGGTGACATCATGTTAAAATTATTATTTTTCATTACAGATAACAATTAAATAATTAACAAGCGATTTGCGATGAAGATTACTATTTTATTTTTCAATCAACTGCCACGTAATCCTTAAGGAATGCGTAAACAAAATGAAATGTGACGTGATCCTTCAGAGAAGTGCAAGCATTTGAAATAACTTATTTTTAAAGTCAAGCATCACGTGATCTTGCTGAGAAAAGACAGAAATAATTAATTTGTGGAATAATAATTGAAAAATAGACGCCAGGACAGAAAACCAATGATAGATATGATATAGTTTCAAGAGTTTTTGGATTAAAATTTAAAAACTAAAGTTAATTATAACTAAAGGAAAATATAGTTCAATGTTTACTTAAAAGAAGGGCCTAATTTAGTGGAAAGCTTGCCAAAATAATTCTTTATCTCTCTTTTTATCGACATCCAAGATTTGTTTTGCTGTTAAATTTGTAACCAAACGATTTGGATAATCACTGTCTGTTAAATTCTAAACCAAACGATTTAGCTAATTACAATAGCTCCATTTCGAATTTTAATGCTTTAAGAGCTTTTTCCAACCGATTTAAAAAGAAAGGATTGCATAAACCCAATGAACACGGAATTCAACGTTTTGTTTACTAAAAGAAGAACTGATTCGAACTTGGCGCTTGATACATTTGCCAAATAGATTTGACGATTGCTAGAGATTCAAACAGTGTATTAAATTGGTACTATTTTAAAATTGTTCACAGTACAGAGGAACTGATAAGCAAGGTTTATCCTTCCCTATAAGCTAATAAGAGGAATAGAGATTGTTTGTTGATTGGGTAATTTTGTCACTGACTAATGAAAGTTTAGGTCAGATAAATGAAAAAAAAAATGCTTCAAAAATGGAGGGATGTATTACAAAATATCTATCTGTAGATACGGTAATGGGCAATAACAAGTAAAATCATATCCTGTAGAGTTCTTCAACCCCATAGAATTGTCAGGGATACCCTCCGACAAGCTGAGATTAAAATTTGGTGTGCCAGAACTATTCATACGTAACCTCGATGTACCGAGACTGCGCAAAGACACATGGTTTCAAATTACACACTTAGGACCAAAAGTCGGACTAGCTACTGATACAGGGTGTCCAACAAAGGACTCCCTCATTTTAAAATTAAATAACTCGGCAACGGAGATCGATAGAAGAACGAAACCAGTGATATGCTTAGTCTGAAAG
>BGPR01004055.1:0-61201 GCA_013235015.1 Araneus ventricosus
AATACAATTACATAGTCTCTCACCTACCTCCCGATAGTGCGTCTTTAGTTCGAGACGTACTTATGAAACCAGATGCCACTGATCCCTACTCGCAAATCAAAAAAGAACTCATAAATCGTTCGGGTGAATCATCCCAGCACGAAATTCGAAAACTTCTTTCGGGGGAAGAATTAGGTAATCGTAAACCATCCGAACTGTTACGCAACATGAAGCGCCGTGCAGAGTCCTTGAATGTAGCAGATAACTTAATGTTAGAATTATTTTTGCAACGTTTGCCGTCTTCGGTTCAAACGATTTTAGCTGCGGTTTCCGAACTCACGTTAGACAAAGCTGCCGAAATTGCAGACAGAATTATTGAAGTTTCGCCTTCTCCTATTGAAACTTTTGCAGTTTCTAAGAAAAATGAACAATCATTCGAAACTAAACTATTTCTGGAAATTGAAAAATTAAATAAAAAAATAGATCGTCTCTCGTTTTCTCGCGGTCGCTCGCCATATCGTCGGAACAAAAACTCTCGCGAAAGAAGCATTTCTAATAAGCGCGACTTTTCGATTTGCTGGTATCACAGGCGCTTTGGAAACAAATGTAGAGTAGAGAAATGTGTTCAACCGTGCACATGGCAGGGAAACGAAACCAGCAAAGAATAGAGGCGACTTATTCTTTGCCGAAAGAATCACGTCGCCTGTTCATTCGAGACCGGATAACAAATATCTCCTTTCTGGTCGACACCGGCTCTGACGTGTCTTTAATCCCTGCTAATGTCTATCAGAAAAGAAATTCTCCCCAACAAACCCTTTTGGCCGCAAATTCTTCCAACATTAATGTATATGGACAGAAAACATTATCTTTGAATTTTAATTTAAGAAGAGACTTTATATGGACTTTTCTGATTGCCGATGTAAGTACACCTATTCTTGGAGCAGATTTCCTCCATTATTTTGAATTGGTCCCAGATCTCCGGAACAAATGCCTTAGAGATACAAAAACAAAATTGCAATCAGTAGGCCATTTAAAGTATGCTAATCTCCACTCGGTTCAAATTTCTATTTCTAGGGATACGGTTTTTCATAAGCTTTTAAAAGAATTTCCTTCTATAACAAAATTGCCTAATCCAAATCAACCTGTTAAGCATAATACTGTTCATCACATAGTAACAAAAGGTCCTCCTGTGGTGGCAAAACCCCGAAGGCTGGCTCCAGATCGTCTTAAAATCGCAAAATCAGAATTCCAAAACATGATGCACCTGGGGCATTTACGACCTTCGAAAAGCAATTATGCTTCCCCACTTCACATGGTTCCCAAAAAAGGAACTTTAAATTGGAGACCGGTTGGTGATTACAGAGCTTTAAATTCTCAAACATTAAAAGATAAATACCCCATTCCTTGTATCGCTGATTTTACAGCTGAATTACATGAATCAAAAATTTTTAGTCGAATTGACTTAATTAAAGCTTATCATCAAATTCCCATTCACCCAGAAGATATTCACAAAACTGCAATTTGTACTCCTTTCGGTTTATTCGAAAGTACAAGAATGCAATTCGGACTGTGTAACGCATCTGCGACTTTTCAACGTTTTATAGATGAAGTTACTCGTGGTTTACCAGGAGTTTACGCTTTTGTTGATGACATTCTGATAGCATCTAAAAATCATGAGGATCATTACCAATATTTAAAGACCTTATTTTCAAGATTAGATGAATACGGCCTATGCATAAATGTTTCGAAATGCATATTTGCTACATCGACAATAGACTTTTTAGGTTTCAATCTTTCAGAAAACGGAATTAAGCCTCTACCTGATAAAGTTAAATGTATACTAGATTTTCCTAAACCAGATACTTTAACTCAGTTGCGTAGATTTTTGGGAATGTTTAACTTTTATAGATGTTTTATACCTAAAGCCGCACATATACTTGCTCCCATAGTACAGTTTTTAGAAGGGCATACTAATAAAAAGAAATCTCATTCCAGTGTTCGCAAATCATTCGAACAACTCAAATGGAATGAAAACGCAGAACAAGCTTTTCTTGCCGCTAAAAACGCGATTGCCGAAGCCACTCTTTTGAGACATCCTATTCCAGGAGCTCAATTGAGCCTATGGGTGGACGCCTCAGATGTTGCTATAGGAGGCACTTTATCTCAATTATCGCAAGGGAAATGGGAACCGATAGCCTTTTTCTCCATGAAACTGAACAAAAGTCAGCAGAAGTGGTCAACCTACGACAGGGAATTATTTTCAATTTATTCGGCTATAAGAAAATTCAAACATATTTTAGAAGGCAGAAATTTTTCAATATATACTGACCAAAAACCGCTAATTTACGCTTTTAAGCAAAACCCAAATAAATGTTCCCCTCGACAATTACGCCACTTAGATTTAATTTCTCAATATTCGACCGACATTCGGCATGTGCAAGGTTCTCAGAACATAGTTGCTGATGCACTTTCTAGAATCGAAGTTGATTCTATTACTAAATCTCCAATTTTAAATTTTAAAGAATTTGCAAGAGCACAGAAGGATGATTCAGATATTCAAAAATTCCTCCACAATGATGCATCCTCTTTACAATTAGAACTCAAACCCTGCCAGACTTCCAACTGCAATTTACTTTGCGATACCTCAACTGGAGTTCCACGTCCTTTTGTTCCTACTTCCTTTCGAAAACTCATATTTAATCATCTACATAATCTTGCGCATCCTGGGATAGCAGCTTCAACCAAACTTTTAGTGCTAGATACGTATGGCCAGGTATGAAATACCAAATAAAACAATGGGTCCGGTGTTGTGAATCATGTCAGAGATCGAAAATCCAGAGGCACACTAAAACGCCTCTAGGCACATTCTCTCTTCCCGATGCCCGATTCACACACATCCACATCGATATTGTAGGTCCCTTGCCACCCTCTGAAGGTCAAATTTATCTTCTCACGATAATTGACCGTTTCTCCAGATGGCCAGAAGCAATACCTATCCCAGATATGCGAGCAAAACTATATGCCGTGCAATTTTCGATACATGGATTTCTCGCTTTGGATGTCCATCTGTAATAACTTCTGATCAAGGATCCCAGTTGCGTTCATCATTGTTTGTTGAATTTACTCGCATGCTGGGAACTCAAAAGATCAAAACAACTCCGTACCATCCGATTTCAAACGGAATTGTCGAACGTTTTCATCGACATTTAAAATCGGCAATTAAAGCTCATGAAAATGAGAAATGGTCAGAGTTAATCCCAATAATCCTTCTGGGCATCCGAACAGCCGTGAAAGAAGATTTGCAATCTTCTTGTTCGGAACTTGTGTACGGTACAACCCTACGTCTTCCTTGTGACATGATCGATGTATCAGACATTCCTCCTTGTGATATTGAATTCATAACTGATCTTCGTCATAGAATGCAACAGCTAAATCCTGTCGCAACATCCGCTCACTGCACCGATCGATTCTACATCCATCCTTCACTGAAATCTTCATCTCATATCTTCTTAAGAGTAGATCGTGTGCAGCCGCCATTACGTCAACCTTATACTGGTCCTCATAAAGTGTTGTGCAGAACAGATAAAACAATCACCGTTGACATTAATGGTCGAAAAACTACAGTTTCCCTGGACCGTGTAAAACCGGCACATCTTCTCCCGGAAACTGTGTTATCTCCACCTCCAATGATCAAAAGCTTAAAAAGTACTGATGTTCATACATCCAAAAACGACGAACCTCCAACATATGTCACAAGATCAGGAAGACGTGTACATTTCCCAAAAAAACTGACTACTTACATAACTTAATTTTTTTTTCTTTCTTTGTATATATATGTATATATCTCATTTATGTTCCTATCTTCTCTTTGTATATTTCATATTCAACATTATTTATGTCTTTCTTCCAGTACGGATTCTCAAACAAACAAAAAAAAAGTAATATTTGTAAAATTTTGTATTACTTTCGTTCCCTTGGGTTTTAACCCTCAGTCACTGGGGGGATACTCTGTGGTAAACCCAACCATGGCACCGCGGAGATTATGGTAACCCCTTTAGATTCGGTTTGAGAATCTGTTCTGGCAGACAGAGTCGAGTCTCGTGCGTGTTGTAACATGTGAAGTAGGTGTGGTGAGTGGAACCAACAATAAAATATGGAATAAAAATATGTCTACTTTCACCATATGGACTAGAAAAATTGCCGATCCAATTCGGTCAAGAGAAAAAAAAAATCTCTAGAAAGGCCTCCGTATTCTTTTTCATTATATAGCTTGCAAGATAAAGCATATTTTTGATTAGCGATACTTCTTTTTTTCTTGTTGCCAATTTCTCCATTATTCAGATTTAAAACGATGGAATGAACAAATAACTTTTAGTTAAAAAAACGCCAAGGATTCTTTTTTTTTTAGTCAAGTGTATATATACATTAAAATTTTTTGTAAACTAGTAGTCTGAGCAACGAAACATAATGAAATCAGTAACTTTTTAAGTATTTAGCTATTTAGACAATCTTGGCTTGAGTTTTGAATGTAAACTTATGTTTATTTTGCAGAAAGTATATACTTTTAAAGTGATGCGCAGTTGAATTTCCATGCTTATAATAAAGACTTGCCATTGCAATTGTAGATTTCCATGTCGTTGTTATAAAATTAGGCAATTCCCAAGTTGTAATACAGGTAGTTGATAACTGTATGTTTTACATATGCTATTTTAATGAAAGAAACTTTAGTAGAAAAGGATAGATGATTGTACATTATACCTATATGATACGAGTCAGTTTTGGCAGATTTATAAATTGTGTGTGTAATATTATTTTGAAAGTAAAGAATTGCTTCACAACTGAAGTATTTCAAATATAACTGCAAGAAAAAATTGTATGATTTTTCACAAAAAAACTAAACAGAGCGAAGAGAGTTTAGTTCAGCTGCATATTTTTTTTTTCGTTCATATACTTATTTTGTAAACTGCACTTGCTTGGAAGAAAAAAAATTGTTTTAGAATCTATTTGCACTGGATAACATGCAACAGAAAGATCAGAATTATTTTCATTATTTGAAATTGAGTTGATACTAAGGATGAGTTGATAATAATACTATACGGAGAATGAAAAGTTTAGTTACCAGCAGAAAGCATAAGTATTCCCTGTGTATAAATGTTTTGATTAATAAATACTTTTTTAAATGAAAATGTTTGCATCATTGGATAACTTATTTCTACTATAAAAATAGATGGTGTGTATTTATTTTATATTGTTCAATTTGCTTTGGTTTAGAAACTTGGAGATAAGGTATTGAGAAAGAAGAAAACATTGTTTAAATCAAGCTAACAAGATGATCTGTTCATTTGTGACGGCATTTTTCTAATTGCCTTACATTTGTGACAGATTTTCTTGAAATAGCTGGATGCATCTTGGTATAATTTTTTTATATTACTGTATTTCAATCAGCTAAAAGTATTTTATTCTGAATAATTTCTTTAAATGTTTCATAATTATCCATCTTTTCTATGTGTATGCCTGCTTTATCAAATTATATTGAAGTTGCTTACCAAAGAAATGTTAAATATAATATAATAATTGATTTTTTAAAAAGGATATTAAAGAAATTGAAGCTCCCTGTATTAAAATATTGGCTTTATTTGGAAATTTCACAACTCAGTTTTCTATTCATTATGTTTTTATTATCTATATTTTTATACAAAATATCTATATTTATACAAATTTATGAACCTGCTGTTTGAAAGAAGCAGAATGAAATTTTGAATTCCCAGATTACTATACATTTTTTTCTAACACTAACTTTTAGGAAAAGAAAACTGTAAAATGAAAATTTAAATTTTATTTTTCAAATTTAAGCTGGCTATCTTCTTTTCTATTTAATTGCCATTGAAGTTTTTAAAAGTTCATTAAGCTATTGGAATTATTATTTTTGTTTTAATGGATCTTTTTCACATAGTTTATTTGAGCAATTTTACAACTAGAAATTTCATTTATATGCTGCGCTAAGTAATAAAATATTCTGTTTTCCATTTAAGTGTGTTTTTTATGTGTTTATTTGCAACAGTATACCTATTTATGCATATACACACAATAAAGGTGAGTACATGCTACAAAATTTTTCATTTACAAAGCATCAACATTGCTTGAGAATCATTTCTCCAAATATCTTCTTCATGAAACCCGTGGTAAACTGCTAATCAGCTGGATATTTTAACGTAACATATTAAGTATTTATTCATCTGTTTACTCAATCTTAACTTGAGTGTAGAATGTGAACATGTGTTCTTTTTACGGATTGTATTATGTGCTTTTAAAAGTGATGAGTAGTGAAATTTCTATGCATTGGCAAATAATATATGCTGATAATTTATAAGGAGTATTTTTTAAAACATTGTAGGTAAAGATTTTTCAAGTCTATTTGTTAAAATATAAGGTAAGGTATTTCGCGCATCTTAAAACTAAAGCAAACCAGCATTTTATAAAAAATTCAATTTTTAAATTGACATAACAGTTTTCACAGTGAATATCCGTATAGTAATTTATGAAAATAATTGACTACGAATCACTAAAGCTAAATATCCATATTAATGAAAATGTAAATCTACAATTAAAAATCGCTTCATGCAAAAGTATAATTCTATTTCAGTTATTTTAATTTAACTTTATATTTGTTTATTCCAGTTACCTCAGAAAACTTTTTGAACATCATTTATTATTAACTTTTAAACTGAGAAAATGTTCAATAAATAAATATCTGTTTTATTTCATTAAATATAATAATAATATTTAATACTACCATCAGGACATCCGTTGTTCATCGTGTCATGTTTTGCTTATGATGTATTTCTAAGTAGTTTGCTTCCAAAAGTGGTTAGCTAAATAGTTTGCCAGAGAAATTAGGATTATGATATATGGTTATATTTATTGAAATTATTTACTTACGTATTTAAAAAATGATTAAGTACTTAATTAAAGACTCGTCTGTTTTTCTGTTCTTGGGGGAGAAGCTAATTTATCTATAATGATTATTTTCCAACAAATGCTTTCATATGTAGTTGGGCATATTATTTATTATAGGATTTATGCAAAATAATTGACCCTAAATTGATCATGAATAAAGGTTAATATCCTTACTAATGAAAATGATAATTTCCTTAAGAAATTTACCATTAAAAATTGGCATTCATGAAAAAATGTAATTCCATTTCAGTTATTTTGATACAATTTGATATTAAAAACTTATATTTCTTTAGTGGAATTGCCCCAGGCAACTTGTTGAATAACATTTATTTATAACTTTTAAACTGAGAAAATGAGATTTCTCTTTACTTTTTATGAAAAAATGTGTAAAATAAAGCTTATTAGTAAAATTTAAGCAAATGGGAAAAATAAGTCTGCATGAAAGAGAAAGTTTATATGTATTTGAGATTCAATAATTATTTATTAATTTTTAAAAGACATGCAGAAAAACAATTTTTAGCGCTAATATAATATAATGGAAATACTATACACAATTTAGTATATTATAGATTTTCTAATATATTTTCAATCTGATCTTTTTCAGAAATATCATAAATTATTAAGGATGAAGTATTATTCTCATGCATCTCATATTAGAATGAATTTATATTCAAATTACACCTATGTCCAATCTAAAAAATATTAAAAGAATGAACAAGTATCCAACTACACATGAAAACATTTGTTGGAAAGAAGTGCAAAGGTTTATCATAATCCTAATTGCTCTGTCGAACTTTCGAGAAGTAATTTCAAATTATCAAAACACGAGTAACAACAGATTTAACTGAAATCTACCCAATACTCCGATCAGCTGTGTAGGCGATCTTAATATAGTCTTCAGTCACGTATATTACAAAACTGATGGAATCATTCGAAAACGCATATCACAACAAGAGGGGTGATTCACCGAAAAACGATCGTTTCTTCCTCGATAGCAGTAGAAACTGCTATCGGGGGAAAAAGTGATTGGGGGATGAAACTGTGAATCACAGAGAAACGCAATACGAGGGAAGAAATAGTTGGTACTTGTGATTTCACTTTCTAGGGAATTGTAACTTTCATGGCGCAATCTATTGTCAGTATATGGAACTATAAATTAAAACTTTGAAAAGTTTATTAAAAAATCAAATGAAAAAATTAAAACACTTTACTTTTGATTACAAATGATTAAATGACACCTTTTTGACAGTAGTATTTATCACTGGTATTTTTGACTTCTTTATATTCCGTAGTAAAAAACAGTTCGTCAAATATTCGTCATCCCTATCTGCATATTTACGGATCCTATATAGTAGGGCACGAGGACGCTTCTCATTGGTTTTCAATGTCACGTGACTTGGCTTACTTTTAAATGACGGCATATCTCCACTCTTAGACAGGATTTTTATTATTAATCCGCTGTCGCGTCATGAAGAGATCAAAACTCTCTTTTAATTATGGTTATGACATGATGGATATAATTTTAGAATAAAACATATAAAGTCGATACTTCAGCATTGGTAAGTACTGTTTAGTTTCACGACGTCATTTAGAAGCAAGCCAAGTCACGTGACATTGAGAACCAAAGAGAAGCGTCCTCATTCCCTACTATGTAGGATCAGTAAATCTGCTCCCTATCTTTTAGCAGAAGTGACGCAAAAATGGCCATTAAAAAACAAAGTTCAAGGATTAGATTGGTACAATCGCCTGTGTAAAAAAATTCGAGAATAAGTGTTTTGTGGCTCAATAAACATTATGGGAGTTGTTAGTTGTGTCCAGTGGCGAACTGCCCAAGTTGCTTACTTTTCTAGTGGAGAGTAGGTCCAATCTAGTGAGAGATAAGGGAAGAACTTTCTGCATTTTAAAAAAACAAAATAGCAAGTAGTTTTATGTTACAAATTGATGCCGCAACGGGCACTTATATTGTATTATTCCCGCAGTCACCTGGCAAGGCAAGAGGGTCCCTCTTTTCAAGAAGGGTATGTTCCTTGCTGGAAATACCAAAACGACATTCTGTTTATTCTTCGTTTCTGTGCAACTCATTTTACATCTGCAAAACTGATGGACAAGCGGACAACATATTTTAAAATGCGGAAAATAATCTTTCTAATGATATTTAACTTAATGCCATGCGGTTTTTTGTGAGATTTTATCAAAATTTAGCTCCGATTCAAATTATATGGCGCGCCGAACCAATCTTTCAACAAACTATCAGCATACTAAAAATAGAGCAGAGCAGATTCTGGAATATTAATTTTTTTTAAAAATCGCTTATTTAATTTTTTGCTCAGATAAATGTTTTCTGATTGCACCTAATTATCTTTTAAATTGAAATGAGAATGTAAATAAAAAATAACAATACATTAAAAGTAAAAGAATTTTTTCTAATCCTTGTTGTCAACATTAAAATGAAGGAAAAAAACATAGATTCTCACAAAAAGAGATATGGCAATACAGAGGAGAACAAAGAGTATCTGACGGAAGATATCGAACTTAGAGCCTTGCTATCGTCTACCTCAGTCGTGCGCAAACTATTTTCATTTCCGACTCTCACTTTGTGTAACATTTTTTCGAGACTTGAAGAAAAGCCTTATATTTTTTATTGCCAAACTAGCCGCCTACGGCGACCAGCTGGTTCGCCAGTCTTTTAGTAATAGTAATAAGGCAATTAAGACTGACATTTTCAACAGTTCAATTTTTGTAAGCTGAAAGCAATAATTGCAATAAGGACAAGAAAATGAATTTAAAAACACAAACAGTGAACAGGTTAGTTAGTATAACTGAATTTTAATTCTTTATACACAAAACGAAAATGTACAGGATGTTTTTGCATATAATGAACTTTGAGTTAATCCCTTATATTTAAGTGTAAAAAATGATAAGTGAAAAGATTCGTTAAAAAATGGAAAAGATAATAAGTAATGAAAAATTTGAAGTACAATAATTAAATTTCTCAGCTAAAAATAATTTACATATTAAAACTCAAAATAACTCAATAAAGTTTTTTTCTGTAAAAAATAAGAGAATTCACTACATTTTGTGAAACGCAAAACTAAATTCATGATAACCATTTAAATCTAGTCATTGAAAACATTCATTTATAAATAAAAAAATTATTGAATTGAAGGGCATGGAAAAAAAAAACAAATCTTGAATAATTATTCTGTGCATAATAAAACAACAAACTATTCTGAAGCTATCTATTAGGCTTAATTAATCGCCGATAATAACATTGTGGAAAAAATTTTGTAAAATTTGAGAAAAATTTAGATGAGGAGAGAATTTTAAAACTTAAAAACAAAATGTTTAAAAATTACTGAGAAAATAGCAATAAATAAAACAAGGAAAAGCTAAATGAGAGTATTAGTAATAATTGGAAGAATTAAAATCTAATATTTCGTTTTAGATATGCAAAAAAGAGGGCGAAAAGATGACGAAGTATTTGTTTACACTGAACGAAGGCAAAACTCAGGCGCGGCTCGAACCCGCAGAGAAATGATGGAAGAAAGACACGCTACCGCAACGCTACCAAATCCGTGGGAGGGATTGTTTTATGCAGTTGTGATGGAATATAAGAAAAAAAAAAATGGGGGGCAGGACAAAGAATGCTGGAAACAGGGGAATTATTTATATAAAACTTATCTGGAGCACTTACAATTTACATGAAGTGATTTTTAATCTTGGGGAGATTTTCAAATAATTTTTTTTGGCTAATTTTAGATTTAGAGTAAACGCATTTCTCAGATCAATGTGTTAAAAATGTGGAACGCTTCACCATTTTGTGTGTCATCCTTGGAAAGGGTCCATGCTAATCTTCTTTGTATCGTTCCATTGTTAGTATATGAATTACCGAAGCGATTACATCAATAATTTTGTTTTGAAAATACTCGCGGCCATTACAGCTACTACGCCCCGCCTCCCTACGTAAATTTCTACTCTCGCAACCAGCGACCTTATAGTTCCGATGACTTTAAAAATTTATAAAAAATAGATAAAATTTTCTACAATAATAAAACTGGTATCATTGGAAAGATAAGTTTTTGCTCCTTAAAATGACATGAAAAATTTCTTTGTCAATCAATTCATTCAGAAGTTATTGGCAAAAAACGGCGAAATTTGGTTTAATTTTTAAATAATTTAAATTTGAATTAAAATTTAAAAAATACGGCTCCGAGGTGCACATCTTCAGCATCCAAAGTATATCTGTGCCAAATTTGGTAGCTCTGTGTTCGACGGTCTGTTCTGTACACCGCCAACAGACAGACATTCATCTTTATTAGTATTAGAGATAAATTTATTTTAGCGACCCACAACAATTTTCTCTCGACCCCCGGTTGTCTACCTTGTTGATTGAGTTATTGTGAGTTGGAGATGATTGCGCTGCTTGTTTTATTGTCGGAGTTCACATATTAAATCTCCAGAGGAAAGGAAGGCAGAGCCACCTGGCAGATAATTGAACCAGTAATTTGAAAGGGAAAAAAAACCCAACCAAAAAAAAAAAAAAAAAAATCGAAATTTCAATTTTTTTTTTAAACCAAATCTGTGCTATCATACAGACGCTCAATGATAAATATAACAAAGGAAGGAACATTCAGTAAGCTATAAAACTAAAGAATATCAATAAATGTTTGGTTAAGAAAATTATTAAATACAGTGAAACATCTCTACTATAGCATCCACCTTCCGTTCCAAAGAAAACTGATCCCTCCGAGCCAATCTAAAAGGTTTTCTTGTTTTAAAGTACAAAATAAGAATTTAAAGAAGTCTAGTTCGTTATTGCGAATTTTAAGAATCGTGTAACTTCAAAATTTCTAATCTTTCTTTTTTTTGGAAAAAGATATTTGTGTTTGCTTGGATCTTTCAGCTTTTCCGAAAATAAATTTTTTCGGTTTTTTTTTTTAATTGGAAAAATAAATCCACAAACGTTTTGTCGGTTGTTGTTTAGGAATGGGCAATAATATAACCTATTTTTCCTAAAGTCTGTTCAGCTGAAATTTCGATTTGCTGATGCTCGCAACACATATCAGTAGCTTCTTTGTCAGAGTCCGAATCAGCGCCTGAAAGGTACAAATGAGTTCTTGAATGCTAATCCCGGTAGAGTTCACTTTTCTCTTCCAAAATGGAAAAGAATGATTAATTTCTATGCGATTTCCAGTGTTGTTTCTGAGTGTATGATTTTTTTTGTCCTTTCTTTCCTCTTAATTAAAGGGTCCAAGGTCAGACAGACAAAAGGAATGTATACTTCATTGAAGTTCAAAGGGAGACCAACCCAGCCGCTCAGAGGTTATACTAACATTATGTCTATGGTAAAAATATTCTATGCCAAACAAAAGTGGACGTTAATAGTGATATGCAGGGGTGGGCGCTTAGAGAAGTTTTACTGTAATAAAAACAGGAAGTTTTTTTATCCCATAAAAAACACTTGAACTTGTTTCCTTCTTCAAACTACTGGTTCATTTACATCCATTACAGTTTTCAGTAAATTAAAAAAAAAAAAAACTATTTAACTAAACGTCACAAAACCTTCTTTGTGCCTTATAGTATTTTTGTGCAAAATTTGCAGAAAATGTATCGACTAGTTTGGAATTCTAAACGTAGAAACTATTTTTGAGTTTCCCTTTGATTTATATAAAAACATTATGTGGTAATGGGATATAAAAACTACAGTATATTCAATTTCAGTTTTTTCTGCGGATAAATGCTTAATATATGTAATTATGCATATTTTACAATTTCAGGAATTTAACTACCAATTCCTGTATTAAATTACCATGGCCAAGATTCGACCATGTAATGTGTCCATGCTTGTCGTGACCACGGACAAGCAGATTTTCAGTCCAATGTTCTATCAACTGAGCCATGACCGGCGGCTAGGTTTCTTAGTGCAGCAATATTGTAAATGTTGTATGATAATCTCTTTCGCTATCTATGCTAATAATAAAGGAGAATGTATGTGTCTGTATGTTGGCACTTCTACAGGGCAGATCGCTGGACCTAGAGCTACGAAATTTGGCACACACAAAGTTTGGAAGGTGGGAATGTGTACCTCGGAGCCACTTTTATGAACTTATAATTAATTAAGCGAAATTTTGGTGTTTTTCCTTAATAATTTCCGAAAATGTTACAGCATAAAAATTTTTACACCATTTGAAAATGCAAAAAATAATCTATTTAATGATATTAATTAAGTTGCTGTGCAATGTTTTCTCTAATTTTAGTAAATTTTCAAAAATATTTTTAGGCATTATTTACAACAATACTTTTCATAGTTGCTATGAAATTCGAACTGTTTTCATTGTTTAAGCAAATATTTATTAGTGTGTTTCTCTTCCATTGTTGAAAGTTAAGGAATTTACTTTCTTTTTCATTTCATTAATTTTTCACTGAAAACTGCAAGCAAAGTCCTGTAAGATAGCTAGTATATTAAGAAATACATCCAGTACGCTGAAAAATGTTTTAATTCTTTTTATAAGTATGTTTTAATCCAGTTAAAATGCTGCTGGACATAAAATGTGAAGCATCATTTTAAGATTAAAATCAAATCCACATTTTGCATGAGGAATGAGAAACAAATTGGCACCAACTGGGTGCAGTTAGATTTTACATGACATGGCAGCTACTTCACTCTATTAGGACGTTCATGTAGACAACGAACTAAACAGGTGCAAGGTCACTAAATTAGCATGTATTAAATGCCTATCACAAATTAAAATGACTTTGTTAACGGAGTCATGAATATCAAATTATGCATAAGAGATTCAATTGAAATTATATTCCAGACAAACAAGCTAGTCGTCAAAGGCGGCTCGTGAACAATATTCTACAATATCATATAAGTATTATGCAATATTGAACAATATCTTGTGCTGTCTGGATCAAGATACATATAAACATGCAAGCTAAAAGTGTGTTCATTGAAATTGTTTTCACAACGAACCATCAAAATTACAGAAAAATAAAAAAATTATAACAGCTCGAGGACCTGGAAAAACTAACTATATTACAGGACTTTGCTTGCAGATTTCAGTGAAAAATTAATAAAAAAAAAGTTTAAGGATTCTAAAAACTCATTGAATAAAACTGCATAAAGCTTAGGTTTCATGGTAAAATAGCCCAAATTTGTCTAGATTCTGGCAACACAAATGTACATTATGATTCTATAGATGTTTACGAAATGGCATCTTAAGTTCAAAAATAATCATCACAGAAAAAAGTTCATAATTTATTGCAACAAAAGGGAATATATTTTAGGAATGCTCAAATAAAAGGTTCTGAATGAGGAACATCTTGTAATATTTCAAGTTTATACAATAGTTACAGTTAAGTGCAATTGTCATTGGTAACACTGAGTATCAAATAATAGTATAATTTTCTTGATGAAAATGTAATCACACTTGTCAAGGAATAAAAAAGTTCTTGCAATAAGATATGATAAAAAAAATTATTGTAGATGACGTAAAAATGGGTTGTTCCTAATAAATGAGTTATTCAGCCCACTTTTCCATTGAATAGCATTCTTCCCAATGGCTATACAATGCCCTTAATTTATATTTTAAGAAAAACATCAATGAATATTCAGAATTTTATACAGGGTATCAAAAAGCTGTGTAAAAACTTTCATGTTTTCAGATCAAATGAGCAATCAGGAGAATTTTATAGGAATTATTACAAGCAAGTGCCAGAGAGTATTGTTTGCAGGCTAGCTGGATATCATGAAACAGGATAATTTTAGATGAGGGTAATACAAGGAAAGGAAACATTTTGTACAGCAATATAGAGCTGATGGGTATGCATGGAAATGATAGAGCTATAATATATGCATGCACCAAAACATCTGCCATACCTCTGGATTTCTTTATATAGGGAATAATGAAGTCGCTGGTTACAAGGTTCCTCTAGCATCAAATATCAACCACAGTGCCAAGATTGTTGAAGTGGCAGAACATATCAGTCAAACTAAAGTTCAGTTCAGAATAGGTCTGACAACCCATGCAACAATTCCTGCATTGTGGCTGATGGAATGAATTACTTTTATGAAGAATTTGGTTAGTATTACAGACAAATATAAGAAGTTGGCACAAAACTTTTTAAACAGCCTTTGTGATATTTCATATCAATTAACCAATGATAAAAACCCAAAAAACATTTTTGCTTACAATGGAAGAATAGAAAAGGTTGGGGAAAAAAAGTGATTTTCCACCCATTACCTACAAAGATGTAACTTTTAAAATTATGGATTTTAATAACAAGTAGGATTAGGGACAGTGGTCATGGGAAATTTTCATAGCTTATACTTAAGTTAGATACTTTAACACTGATATGAAAAACTCTTAGTGAATTTAAATACTATGCTAAAACTATTTGAATAATCAGAGTAAGTTTAATTTATTTTTTTATTATTTATCAATCACTAACTGTTTTGGCAATTTTATATTCCAATGATTATACACAGTTGAAGTTCGGAATATTTTCAACTACCAATCAGTCACCACCAACCGGAGGTAAATTAATCTAAAGGCTGCTCATCCAGCCTTTACTTTCTGATTTTAATAGTAGCCCAACAGGAATTAGCATCAACCCTTGGGTAACCTAATCCAACCAATCTAAAGGTTACTCATTCACCCCTTATTTTTCTGATTTTAATACTAGCCTGACAGCAATTACTACCAACCTTAAATGTTAGCACAAAAATCATTCTTTAATACGCTATCAGCTGCCAAAATGTATGCATATGCACACTTAACAGAATTCTGCAGAGGAAGGTTCCTACGTTTGGTACACATTCTGCAAAATTTAATTAATGGAAAAGTATAGCAATATCAGAGAAGATGAGGAAAATGTTCAACCATATCCAGTTTCTATTTCTTAAAATAAATATACACAACCTTCAATTAGAGAAATTAATAAAATGAGAAAATATCTTGCATCATATTTCTTCTTTGTGATTTTTTCTTAAATGTCTACTCAAAGCATCAGGTCGATTAAAATTTTTATTGCATATTTTACACGCAAATGCATCTTTGTTTTTATGAAGAGTTACATGAATTTTTAAACTTCGTTTTCCACCATATGCTTTGCCACACTCCTCACAAACAAATGGCTTTTCCTTTGTATGTGTACAAATGGCTTTTCTTGAATGTTTAACTAAACTATCAGGTCGAGTAAAATTTTTATTACATATTTTACATGCAAATGCGGCCCTGTTTTTATGAAGAGATACATGATTTTTAAAATCTTGTTTGTAATTATATGCCCTGCCACACTCATCACAAACGTATGGTTTTTCTTTTGTATGTGTACGTAAATGTGAAGTTAAACAACGTTTTTGAGTAAATCCTTTACCACATGCTTCACAAACATGTGGTTTCTCTCCTGTATGAGTAAATGAATGTTTCTTTAAGGCACACTTTTCCTGAAATCCTTTGTTACATACATCACATACATAGGGCTTTTCCTTTGTATGAGTAAGATAATGTCTTTTTAAACTGCACTTCTGATTAAATCCTTTGCCACACAATTTACATACACATGATTTTTCATTTGTATGAGTCATCAGATGTACTCTCAAGGAACCACGTTGAGAAAATACTTTGTCACACACTTGACATATAAAAGATTTGTCCTGTATATGAGTACGTAAATGGCTCCTTAAATTAGCCACTGCTGGAAATCTTTTGTCACAGATATTGCAAGCAAAAGGTTTGCTTTCTACATGGTTCAAGGCATGTGCTTTAAGATAACTCATACGATGATATCCTTTACCACAAACATTACATACGAACTGCTTTTCCTGCAAATGAATATCTCTATGGATCTTTAAATTGTAATTGGATTTAAAGACTTTATCACACTTTTCACATTTATAAGGTCCCACAGTTGAGTGGGTCAGCAAATGTGAGTTCAACTCTTTTTTCTGAGAAAACTCTATGCTGCATACTTTGCAAACATATTTTTTTGCATGTGCGCGTAAGTGTGCATTCAAGTTAGTACAATGAGAAAATGTTTTACCACAAACTTCACATAAATATGGCTTTTCTTTGCCATGTGTCAGCAAGTGGTATTCTAAACTTGCTTTCCGAGGATATGCTCGGTTGCACACATTACAAACAAAAGGCTTTTCATCTGTATGAATGATTAAATGTGCTTTTAACGTATTGCAGGTAGAAAATTTTTTGCCGCACACTTTGCACATAAATGGCTTTTCATTTGTATGAGAGAGCATATGTCGTTTTAAAGCATAATTTGAATTAAATGCTTTGTTACAAACTTTACATATGTAAGGTTTTTCTTTTGTGTGAATTTTATGTATATGTAACTTCAAACTTTGGCTTAGGGAAAAACTTTTCCCACATACATCACAAGTATGTGTCTTTTCCTTCACTAGAGAATATAAATGATTTAAATTTACATTTTCAAAAAAATTATGAGCTTGCAATGTAGAATAGGAATTTGTGTTTGAATGCTTTAGTAAGTGCAACCTTAAATTCTTCTTTTGAACAAATTTTTTGCCACACACTTCACATATAAAGGAAGTTGAATTTGTGTGCAAAATTAAATGTGATTTTAAACTATCTCTTCTGGAATACCTTCTGCCACATATTTCACACACATGAGGCCTTTCATTCATATGAGTACATAGGTGCAATTCTAAATCTTTTTCTTGAGAAAAATGTTTGCCGCATTCTTGGCAATCAAATCTATTTCCTTCAGTTTCAGGAAGTAATTGTGTATAACTGTTTGCTGAGAATGTTTCTTCATGCTCGAGTTGTTCTGCAATCATCTCTGCTTTTCTGCTGTCGATATTAAATTAGAATTTTTCGAATGAAATGAAACTCTTCTATTTTATTAATATAGCCTATAGCAGAATTTTATACATCCTTTCGAATCAATACTTCATCATCACAAAACACAGTAAATTTCTGCGATTAAAATGCATATTACTAGTATATCTCAATAAAAAGAACTCGTACTTTGAAATCTAAATAAATAATTAAATCAACTTAATACTGGGTCATAGGATTCAGTCAAATAAAAAGCAGGATTTTACTCCTTTTTCAAATATTAAGATTTGCACTAACACAATGCAGTTATTTTTTACGCAAAAATCACACCTGGAAATTCAAAAACAAACAAACGCGTTATTAGGAATCACTATTTCACTTCAGTTCAACTCATTTCTTTGCTAGCTTAAATTTAAGTACTTGTTTTACCACTATTGTTCCTACTAATACTAAAATAATTAATCAGCAACTCTTCGCAGCACTATTCAATGAGAATGCATAAATTAAAACGAAAAATTTCATCAATACGCATTTTTAGAAAAATACAACAGTAGAAACTCTCCATTCTTTTCACCCCAATCATTCCTTCCGAATGTCTGTGAGGATTCTGTGAACTCAGTATTATTATTTATTCGAAAACAGTCTGATTCGGGTCTGGGGAGAGCTGAGGTCATAAAAATTTTGTATCGTCGTGATGAATGTCAAACCTCAAGGCTAAAGTAAACCAAAACTCTTTAACTTTATAGATTTTTCTCACCTGGCAATAAGAATTATAAAACACAATACAATACTTTCGATAATTTGATAAAAATTACAATGAAATAACTAGCCAAAAAATGTCTTTGACCGCGTCAAAGCTACAAGTACAAGTGGAACGATTACAAAAGTAGGAAAATTTTCGAGCCTGTCAAGCCAGAAAGCAATGTTTACACGATTTTTTTTAAAAGAGATAAATAAAGAAAAAATAATTATGATGTTAAATAAAATTAAGAATTCTGTCTCGGCTCTGGGGAGGGGCGTAGCCCGATAGCCCCCCCCCCCCTCGGATTCGCCACTGTTCGAAAATATTTCACCTTCGACAGTATCTGTACAGACAATCAGAAGATGTCTTTCTCCGACGTTTGTACTTTCCATACCAGCATGAATAATATCAGATCTTTGGAAAGATTTCTGGTCTTCTTCAATAGATTCAAACACGGGCCCGTTTCCATCCTCAGGTGTATCAAACTTCTGATTTTAACATCACCTTGGACTTCTTGCATTCGCAAGAAATCCGATACCTTCATCTCAATATAGCGTATTTTTTTATTTCGTCTTTTTCTCTGACCTCTCGATACTTTGGATCATCAGAGGTAAAGTCAGCCAGCCAATTTTCTGTGCTGCATCAAACTTTACGCAACCTTTGATTTTATTTGATCCATCAGCTTTTGTGAAAAAGAATATGGATGCCTTTCCCCAGATAGCAATTTTAGTTTGCAGCAAGCTTGCCACAAATTTGTCATGACAAGAGTGCAAGTTTGCCACAAATTTGTCATGACAAGTGTGCAAGCTTGCAGTAAGCTTGCAGCAAGTTAACGAAAGCTCCGAAGTCACCATGAAACGAACTTGCAGCAAGTTTGCCGTGTCAAACTCATTGCAAATTATAGCAAAAACAGAACACGAACACAACCCGGGATAGAACTCGCGACCTCCCGGTTCCGAAGCGGTGACGCTAACCGTTGAGCCAGCTGAACTCTGAGAGGAGAGGATAGATTTCGCTAAAACATCGTTCGATGCGTTTCGTATACGATTTATTTTAAACTATTTTCTGGTTTTCATTAATTTTTTGAGTTGAGAATCAACCCATAACAAAGCAGCTATATATCACTGATAATACTGCACTTTATAGAACAAACATGATACAAGCAAAGGGGAAAATATTATGCTTCACTTCAACACATACAAAGTATTATCTAAATGCAATCATTATAGAAGTTATATTTTATTCCCAAATCTAAATAATTGTGAATTAAGAAGTTAAACTAGCTTTTCAAAGGTAAAATTTTCCCAATAGGTATAAGTTTCCTTTTATTCAAGTCTAAAAATATGTTAAGAAAAGATATTTGAAGAAATTGCAAACAAACAAATTTATTTTTATACACACTCAATGATTAACGTAAGCCATATATATAGTGTGCCCGCTAAAGTCCGTTGTCACCCCAATAATTTCTGAACGGCAAGAGCTATAGTCATAAAATGGGGTCTAGGTATAGTAAAGTTGCCATGTGCTACGCAAGGAAACCGCTTGCAGCGCCACCAGGCAGCAAAATTTGGAGTTTGAGTTCTTATTTCCAAAACGGTATGAAATATGGGAAAAAAGTCAATTACAAAGTTGTTCAGTATCATTAATTTATTACAAAAAAAAAAAAAATCTTGCGCACAAAAATGATACAAATGAAAAGCACAGAAAGCAAATTTGTTTGATTGCGTTGAACAAAACTGCACTTGTCGGAAATGAGGATCAACTATCTGTCGTGCTCAAAATGTTGTCCTTCAGCAATAATACGCATCTGGATACGGGAATGCACATTGTACAACATGGCAGGTGACATACTGGCACAAGCATCCGTAATACAGTTTCGAAGTTCCTGCAATGTTGGTGGAGGGGTTGCATACACTCGCTGTTTGATGTATCCTCACATAAAAAAGTCCAATGGGTTCAGGTCAGGTGAACATAGAGGCCATTCTACACAACCACCATACCTGATGACTTGTTGCTGGAATGTGTCACGAATCTATTGTTGGACACTTGATACCTTGTGAGGAGGGGCACCATCGTGTTGGAGCCATACATTCCGGAGGTCACTCAACGGCAAATCCTCTAGAAAATCGGATATTACCTCCTTCCTTTTCTCTTTTCTTCCGCGTTACAATTTTGGGAGTTACGAACCAAACAAATATGCATTTAACGCCTTCTATTTTTAACAGTACTGTATGGAAGGTGTCTTCTCTTACTAAATCGATGATGCTGAGCAACTTTGTAATTGCCTGTTTTCCCATATATTGTATCATTTTTGAGATAAGAACGCTAACTCCGAATTTTTGCCACCAGGTGGCACTGTAAGTGGTTTTCTGGCATAGCACATGGCAACTTTACTATCTAGACCCCACTTTTCATGACTATAGATCTTGCTGTTCAGAAATTATTGGGGTGATAATGGACTTTAGCAGGCACACTGTATACATAAAAAAATAGATTGCTTAGCAACCTTAAAATATAAATCCTTCTTAAAGCTGCTTAATTTTTAAAAATAAAAATACTTCCACTTTAACTTAAAGAGTTGTATGAATCTGCACTTTTCATGAGCCCTGTGGAACCGGTAAACCAGCAAAAATGAGAGAAATTCCCTTTTCAAAATTATTTAAGCATAATTTATTTGTGCCACTCTCTTTTTAAATGCAAAACTTCCAGATAACACACACCGTATGATGTAAATTTACCAGCGGCTTAGCACTGTGATAGATTTATAGGCACCCCCCAGGGTCTCGAGACATGAAGCAAGCACCTCTAGTACCTGTGTGATACATATAGTGGAAGTTTTTCCACTGTATCTATATAAACATTTGCTTTAGGTAAAATATTCTTGTGATGATTCTTTTTGATTATTTGTAGTAAGGTGAATCATTATGTCTAATATAATCCTTAAGATGAATGTTTATTCTTTTACTTAAAATAATTGCAGGATAGCCAAAGCCACCTTGATTTAAAAATAATTACTTTCATAGTAGTATAGTTTTTTAACATTAAAAAAATTAATTCCATAAAAAAAGTTTCTGTTACTTCTTTCATTTGTACAGAATTCTGAAATTTTTAATACAGGCCAACCATACTGAATTACATTTTATTACTCCTTTCGGATATAATTTACAAAAATTAGAATTAAGCTCAATTTATTGCTTCTTCTTTGTAACTTAAATGTTTAAGAAGATATACCATTTGATATAAATTAAAAAGTAGCCAACCCTTTCATTTTGATCAAAACCTATAAGCAATAGCAAAAGCTGTCAAAATTGCTATAAACTGGCAAGGCTGACAGACGGGAGATTTTATAAGAAGGATGTGATTTATGAACTAATACTGAATGATCAGAACTTTAAAGAGAAAACAGAAGAAGTAAAATAAATTCAATGAAGTAAAATGTGTAATTAACATTTTTTATATGTATGTTCCCACTGATTTATCAAATTGCATTAATAATTACCAATCTCTCGGTTAAAATCCAAGAAACATCATGCTAATTCTTGAATATGCAAAAGAAAATTGTCTATTCTAGAAATCCCTATTAAATTTTTTATACATGCCCAATTCATTTAAATTAACAATCAATAGCTTGAAAAAACCTGACCACCTTAGGCATAGCATTTTTCACCTACTTGTTAAATATAAAAATGCCTTGCCATTACAGTACCCTTCTCTCCCAAGATTGGTACCTGGAACATTGATTTTCCCTTCACTGCATCACTGAACAAGACTTTAAAAATAAAGAGACCATTTTTATAATCTTTTTATATATAACAGAATATGATTTACATTAAAAATTTTCAAATAACATTTTGCTCGTAGTCAGGGAAAACTAAAGTTGGCGTTACAGGGAAAGATACGAGGCATACCAATATGCAGTTATATAATCCTATAAATATGATGATAGCATATTAAAAATGTATGTATGTATTAAAATGCATGTATTTGAACAGAAATAAATTTTATCATCTAAATATAGATATTTTGTGTAATAAAACTCTATATTTTAAACAAAAGAATTAATTCTATGGAATCAGAACTTATTATAATTCTTTTCCTGTACCCTTAACCCATTAACACTCAAATCAATCTATAGCATAGATTTAAATAAATTAATATATATAAATAGGATAGTAAATTATGTTTAAATCATCAAGATTAAGATAACTGAGAAATAAAATTAAATTCTGAAAAAAACTGGGAGAGGGGGCATTTTCTTAATACTAAAAAAATTGGTAAAATCATTTTTAAAACCTTTTTATTAACATAAATTTTAAATATTTTTTATAATATAGTAAAATATCAAAAAGTAAAGAGTACTTTCTAATTCTTTGCATTACCTAAAAAATAAGTCAAAGGGAAAATCAAAAAATTTCAAAAAGACAACATTTTGACTTCAAAATCTGGCTAACTGGTGGTATAAGCCTATTCAAAATTGTTTAAAGTTCGAGAATGCAGTAGAACCCTGGGAATCTGAACAAATTGGGGCTGACCTTTGTTCGGATTATCTGAGAAATTCGGTAAAATACTCTTGATATACCAAATGCAGTAGAGTATTGACTCCGGGTGCTCTGTGAAGGCATACGGAAAGAGCATGCAGCGATTTGCATGGCACAGTTGAGGGGAAAAAAGAAGATATCCGAGTTTATTTCTACTAATTAATGTGTTGCATTCATTCTAATTTGAATATCATTAATATGAGCAATAGACTAAAGGTAGTACTAAAATAGACTAAAGGTATGGCATGGAAGACTTGGCTTTATAAAATTTTCTTTAGATTTGAAAAAACCTGTTCTTTAAATTTATGATAGGCTCAGAAGTTACATGATTTATGGAACAGTAAAAAAGGCCATGCGCAATTGCACTATAATTTTTTGTATAATTGCACTCTAAAAGATTTGACATGAGCTGAACTTACAACCCTATAAATACCCGTTTCATCTATACATAAAGTGGGCATATAGAATTCAAGAGAAAAAAGAAAACAAGTTCAAAAACAATAATGAAGGTTTGACTGAAGAAATTAGTAATAAAACAACTACAAAAAGAAAGAGATCCAAGAAAACAGTTAAAAAACATGCAGAGAAATACTTGATAAAAAGCAGAAAATGTCTTATTCAGTCAAGTGAATCCACAATTGCAGATAACCAATTACCACAGTATTTCTGAGAGATGTTGGCAAAATATGAAGGGGGGATCAATCAAAGAGCTTATTGGACAGGTTTTTGATAAAATAGGAGATTTTCTGTCAATAAAATATCTAAAACTTCAGACTATTACACATTTCCTGAAAATCATAACATTGTTGGAATTAAAGAGTCAGATATCCTTAAAATTCTTGATAAGCCAACTTTTGATCCTAGGCTATTAAAAATATATAATTTGAACAAATAAACTGATTTTCTTTTAAAGTTGAAACTATATTGAGTTTTGTTAAATATTTTTTAAAAAACTTTGCTTACTTATAATACGTTTTTATGCTTATTTTTTAATTATGACCACTTTACCCCACCCCACGGGGTAAAGTGGTTATAAAAACATGACAAATAGAAGGTGTCATAAAATTGTTAAAATCAATTATTTTTTTCCCAAATTTTAATGCAATGTGTTCGTCAATAATGCAATGTAAAATAACAACCAAAAAACGTTAAGTATTTTAACAAATTCTTATATTTATAATCGACCCAAGTTAAAAAATGTGGATTTTAATACCACTTTACCACACCTGACCCTACTACTTTTAAGTTAGGAATAAACATTAGCTTTATTTCCGATTTGTAATTCTTGTTTCCCTACATTTTTCAGAAAACTTTAAAAACATGTTCAGATTATGCAAAATTTTGGATTCCTGGGGTTCTACTGTACCTATCGACTTGCTAGACAAAGCAGAAAAGAAACAATGGAATGCAAACAATTTAGCCACGGAAGTGAAAATGCAACCATCTTCAAATGCTGGGTGTTAATGGGTCAAGATGCAAATGCACATTA
This sequence comes from Araneus ventricosus, assembly GCA_013235015.1. Taxonomy (NCBI): domain Eukaryota; kingdom Metazoa; phylum Arthropoda; class Arachnida; order Araneae; family Araneidae; genus Araneus; species Araneus ventricosus. The sequence continues at coordinate 24,526 of BGPR01004055.1, forward strand.
TCAACTAGTTATTGGGTACTCCTAGCTTTCTACACACGGTTACCTTCAGTTATCACTCACTATAGCAGATTTTAAGTATACTTTTCAGATAGCAATTTAAAATAACCTAAATCAATTCAAAAAAGCCTTGGAAAACTATATATCTTTAAAAAGTTTAGTACTATTTAGGAGCTTTGTCTCTATGTATTAATGAATGTTTATACAAGTTACTAATCTGAGTAAATGATTTGTTACATATGTGGCAGACATAAGGTCTCTCTTTAGTATGTATGCGCAAGTGAGAGCGCAATGAGCCTCCCTGGGTAAAAGCTTTATTGCATACTTCACACACAAATGGCTTCTCTTGTCTGTGAATGAGCATATGCGAATTTAAAGTACTTTTCCGAGTAAAGGTTTTCTTACAAACATCGCATGATGGCAGTTTAGTTTCAGGCAGTTGTTGAAGCAACTGGTTTCCCATATCGAATCCACTGGGTTGATCCTTTAAATGAATCACCATGTGTTCATTTAAACTCACTAATTTTGTGAAAGCCTTGTTGCAAACCTTACATACATGATTCTTCTCTTTTATATGAGTATTCAAATGTTTTTTTAAATAGGTTTTATGGGTAAATGCATCATTGCAAATTTCACACACATAAGATCTTTGATTTGTATGTGTGACTAAATGTACATCTAAATTGCCCTTTTTCGTAAATGCTCGTCCACATACATTACACATGTGAGGCTTTACATCCGTATGTATACGTATATGAGACATTAAAGCACACTTCCAAGAAAATGCTTTGGAACAAATATCACACACAAAGGCCTTTTCTTTTGTATGAAGAATCAAGTGCAAGTTTAGGTCTCTCTTTCTTGTAAATCCTTTACTGCAAATATCACATACATGGGGCTTCTCCTCACTGTGAATCAGAAGATGCAATTTGAAATAACTTTTTTGTCGAAAGCCTTTATTACATACTCCACATATATATGGTTTTTCCCCAGTGTGTGCCCGTAAATGGTCCGTTAAATGGCATCTAAAAGGAAATGCTGTATTGCATACATTACAAACATGAGGTCTTTCATTTGCATGAGTAAGTATATGGGATTTTAAACTAGTTTTCACTTGATCAGATTTATTATTATCATCACATTTGGAAGTTTTCTCGTTGGTACTTAAAGTGCTATCCATCTTGTCGAGAGAAAACGGCATATGTTCCTAATTTCAGAAATCTGTGTCAAACTAAGTATTTGAGCAAATACAGTGAGATAAACTCATTTAGAAAAAAAAAAGAATGCAGAAATAAATTAGTAATCGATTTTTTAAAATAAGTTTTCATAAAAGTTAATGTATCGGAGGGGAAAAAAATAGCACCAAAAATAATGTTTTTGTTTACATTCATTACATTTCCTGATTTCCTCATTTTTTACGATTATTGCCATTCAACGAATCAGAAATTCTCATCTGGGTAAATATGAGCACTGGCCATCCCACTAGAGCCATGTTAATGGACGAGTTGTCTGGTTTGTTCAGACACCACCGAGAGGTGACGGTTCAGTGCCTTCCTACGTTTTTCCGGTGTTAAGACAATGAATCTTCAAAGTAGAAGTCCAACATACAAGCAGATAAAGTCAAGGTTTTTAATGTAAGTAAACAAACCAGACAACTCATCCATAGGTAAAGTATGTTTAAAAATTTAGATAAAAAAAATTATTTCTTTTTAGAATGCTTTCTATGGACGAGTTTTCTGTTTTGTTTATTTAAATTGATTGACGGAATTACGTAATTCCAGTAAGTCAATGGAATCTTCAAAGCGGAAGTCCAAACGCTTTGCAAATAAAGTCAAGGTTTTTAATGTAAGTAAACAGACAAGAAAATTCATGCCTTAAATTTTAATATTTAGTTGTTTATACTGTCAACAGATGGCGCCAGCAAAATTTCTTTTGGATCGGAGGTGACGGTAAAAGGGTATGTTGGGTGAGTGAGTTATTGCTTTATGGCACAATGGCTCAAGTGAGTCATGCTGCGCCAATCAATGTGTAATGATGAAAGATGTGTTTATGAAATTAAAAAGGTACCATAAACGAACTAAGATGGTCGCAAAAAAGGAAAGAACAATGAAGATTTTGAATTATATTACTTTCATGAAGCCAATTTCAAGAACAAAGGAGAACAAATTAAAATGAGGGGGATCGCCCAGAAGCTCATGCAGTTGAGGATGGGCTTTACCAAACCATTTGATTCTACAATTATTAAAAATTTCACATTCAGATAAAATACGTCGAACCGTATAATTTGCATTACAAGTCTGACAAATTGGAGATGGTTTCGAGTGAAGTAAACTTTGATGTGTAAAATACGTATGCCCAATGCGAAGTCTAACTAATTTTAGTTTGTTTCTATTAAAATTAGATGCTTTAAAGCCTCCAATAGATCTCTAATACTAATAAAGATGAATGTCTGTCTGTCTGTGTGTCTGTTAGCGGTGTACAGAACAGACCGTAGAACACAGAGCTACCAAATTTGGCACAGATATACTTTGAATGCTGAAGATGTGCACCTCGGAGCCGTTTTTTTAAAATTTTAATTCAAATTTAAATTATTTAAAAATTAAACCAAATTTCGTCGTGTTTTGACAATAACTTCTGAATGAATCAATTGACAAAGAAATTTTTCATGTCATTTTAAAGAGCAAAAAATTATCTTTCCAATGATACCAGTTTTATTATTGTAGAAAATTTTATATATTTTTTATTAATTTTTAAAGTCGTCGGAACTTTAACGTCACTGGTTGCGAGAGTGGAAATTGACGTAGGGGAGGCGGGGCGTAGCAGCTGTAATGGCCGCGAGTATCTTCAAAACAAAATTATTATTGTTGTAATCGCTTCGGCAGTTCATATTCTAAAAATGGAACTATACAAAGAAGATTAGCATGGCCCCTTTCCAAGGATGCCATGCAAAATGGTGAAGCGTTCCACATTTTTAACACTGATCTGAGAAATGCGCTTAAGCTCCTAGCCTTAAAGAGTTTATTCTAAATCTAAAATTAGCCAAGAAAATTCTTTGAAAATCTCCCTAATAGTAAAAATCATTTCATGTAAATTGTAGGCGCTCGAGATAAATTTTATATAAATAATTCCCCTCTTTTCAGCATTCTTTACCCCGCTCCCCAATTTTTTCTTTTTTTTTTATTTGCCTGCACTCCATTACAACTGATTCAAACATTCCTTCCCACGGACTCCGTAGCGTAGCCGTAGCATATCTATCTTCTATCATTCCACGTCGAGCTCAATCCGCGCGTGGATTTTGCCTTCGTCAGTGTCAACAAATACTTCATCTTTTCCCCTCTTTCTTGCATACCTAAAAGGAAATATTAGATTTTAATTCTTCCAATACTCTCATTTAGCTTTTCCTTATTTTATTTAATACTATTTTCTCAGTAATTTTTAAACATTTTTTTTTTAAGATTTAAAATTCTCTCCTCATCTAAATTTTTCTCAAATTTAAAAAAAAAAAATCCACAATGTTATTATCGGCGATTAATTAAGCCTAATAGATAGCTTTATAATATTTTCATCTAAATTTTTCTCAAATTTTACAAAATTTTTTCTACAATGTTTCTATCGGCGATTAATTAAACGTAATTGATAGCTGTAGAATAGTTTGTTGTTTTGTTAAGCACAGAATAATTATTCAAGATTTGATATTTTTTTCATGCATTTCAATTCAATAATTTTTTAAATTTATAAATGGATGTTTTAGTGACTATATTTAAATGTTTATCATTAATTTAGTTTTGCGCTTAGCAAAATGTAGTCAATTCTCTCTTTTTTTCACAGAAAAAACTTTATTTAGTTATTTTGAGTTTTAATTAGTTTTAATATGTAAATTATTTTAGCTGATATATTTAATTATTGTACTTCAAATTTTTCATTACTTATTATCTTTTCCATTTTTTAAAGAATCTTTTCACTTATTTTTTAACACTTAAATATAAGGGATTAACTCAAAGTTCATTATATGCAAAAACATCCTGTACATTTTCGTTTTGTGTATAAAGAATTAAAATTTAGTTATACTATATAACCTGTTCACTGATTGTGTTTTTAGATTCATTTCTTTGTCCTTATTGCAATTATTGCTTTCAGCTTACAAAAATTGAAATGTTGAAAATGTCAGCCTTAATTGCCTTATTTCTGTTAATAAAAGACTGGCGAACCAGCTGGTCGCCGTAGGCGGCTAGTGATTAAATAAAATGAAGTTTATTGTTTATCTGTGCGTCCCAGATCTCCTGCCAAGATCTGCGAATATTGGACTTCAAAATTCTGTCAACATCTGGAAGTGGATCATATGGCAAGAAATTCGCCTGGCTTCCCTAGCGGCGCTATCCGCTTTCTCATTTCCAATTATTCCGATGTGTCCTGCAAATGTGCAGCAAAATAAAATACTATAGTAATAAAATACTAATAAATAGTCTGTCGTCTGACACGTCGAGCAACCGCTTTGTCGTATTTGAAAGCTATGAAATTAATGGTAGAAGGATACCTTCAAAATCGGTTCCAGGCCTTTTTCTGGGCTTATGGGCTTCAGAACACCGCTCATTCCACCAAGGTTTGCTTAGTTTTCTAAGTTTTCCCGAGGATTTTGGAATAGTCGCCTCGGCGGCCCTCAGAATGCAATTTACTACGGCCACTACTGCGGCGTCAGTGTCCCGTAAGTTGACGATATCAGGTGCCAGTTCCGAAAGCCAATTGGCTCTACCAAAAATGAAACGCGAAGGCTGTCTAGGAATCGTCAGATCAGTAAAACCGTGGGATAAAATAATTAGGAAATGATCACTTATGTAAATCTTCATCTACACTGAAATTCCATCTTCCCATGGATTGATGGGGAACAAATCGCTAGATCTAGTGTATGAAATGATCTTGTTGCTGCATGCAAGAATGTGTGAGAGGAATCGTTTAACAGGCATAAATTATGATCCGAGATAAATCTCTCGATTTGAAATCCACGAGCGTTTGTGTCCCGACTTCCCCAAAGTGAACTAAACAAACCTAACAATATTATTAATGGTTAGGTTTGGTGGAATATATATCGCACATATAGTTAGAAACATTTTAATGTCAGTCTGAATGGCAACTGCTTGTAATGAAGTATCAAGAGTATACGGCCTGGATGGAAAACGTTGGGAATAGAGTAGTGCAACTCCACCCACTGCTTTTCCATTCTGTATGTGGTCTTTTCTTAGAATACCGTAATTCTTGATTTTCGGGTCCTTTTTGGGAGTTAAATAGGTCTCCTGCAAAGCGATACAGATTGGTTGATACTTATTACCAATATTTTTTATCTCATCAATATGAATGCGAAGACCATGACAATTCCATGACAGAAGATTAATGGCCATGAAAAAGGAAATTTAAGATGGAGTAGGAAGTAAAGTATCCTCAGAAAAATCAGTTAAAATGTCAGTGTCGTCTGTTGGATAGCCTTTGAGCATATCAACATCGTCCACATGGTTAGTTTACCCGGCTGAAGTTAGAAAATCATTTTTATAATACGATCTTTTCTTGAGAGCCCCCTTAAGTTTCCGTCTCTCTGTCTGTCTTTCGAGATTCTGGCATTTTTGCTGCTTTAGTTTCTTTTCCTAATTTTACGACTTTTTCTTTACTTTCGTACCTGAGGTAGAGGGCGAAGGCCATTGTAGGCTTTTATCAGTTTCATCATTTTGTTCCTCAGATTTCGATTGAGGATGGACATTTTTCTTTCAGCTTCAAGATTTTGATTAATTTTTGGGATAAGGGATCGGCTTAGGGATTGATTTGGCTTTGTTGAAGCACTTTCTCTTTTCTCCTTTTCCATATTAGAAAGTCCACCGGGATTGGTGTTTGAAGAAAATTTAGATTCCGGATTATTAACGGGAGTGTCACGCAATTGAAGATTTTGCTGGCGGTCCTCTGTACTATTGGCAGAAAATGTCGTCTGTCCACATGTACATATAAAGGAGGTTTGAGTTGAGAGGCATAAGATACTCCAACTTTTGGAATTCTGTCTGCGACAATTTTGCGTGCTTCTCTAACGACACATTTTGCTTCACTTGAACGGCCTGAATTTCCTTTTCGTCTTTCCAATGCGGGCACAACCTGGCGTAATAAAGATGATCTCCCTTGCAGTTGGCACAAAGAGGGGCGGCTTCATAAGTATTGCTAGCATGTCCTATCTCTGCACATCTAGCGCAGGTTTGATTACCACGATAAGATTGAACTGAATGGCCAAACTTTTGGCATTTATAGCAGCGCAAAGGGTCTGGAACATACGGACGAACAGGACAATTTATGTACGCTATAAGAACACTTTTGGGGAAGTTAGGCACATTAAATGCCAAAATCAAGTGTTTGTTTGGAACATACTGTCCATCTTTCCGAATTGAGATTCTTTTAACTGCAGAAACATTTTGGTAGTTCAAGTACTCCGTAATATCGGCTTCTGTGTCGTTTTGAAATTCTGATTCTGAAATTACTCCTTTTTTGTATTCAAAGAATAATGGGGAGCAACGGTGATTTCCTTCTTGCCAATCTTTTCCAAGTTTACTATCAAAGCAGCTTGTTTAGCATTAGCAGTTTCAACAAGTAATTTACCATTTTTACATTTTTTTTATTGCTTTAACATCTCCAACCATGGCTAGTATAGTTTTATGGATTTTTATTGGGGAAACGGGTATAAATGAACTTTCCTTCAAGCTTAAAACAAAAAATCTATCATCTGCAATGTTCTCCTTTGCAGGAGAGGTTGATGGACACGCTTCTTCATCGGGAACAATATTACGGGAACCCATAGAAATACAATAATGTTCATCCCGGTACGCCACCGCCCACCATTGAGCCCAACAAGGGAAGGCAGCTGCCGGCTATGGACATTTCAAGCCTCGGTACTTACCTTAGAGGTGGCACCGAGATATAGCATTACAGCGACTGCAACGCTAGCCCTACAGCAACAAGTCCTTGTTCTCAAAGAACAAAGTTGGTTGGTTGATGGAGATTTAATGGCACAAGAGCCAGATTTGGTCAAGCTGCGCCAAACAAATGGTAAAATTGAAACAGGTTTAAAAAATTAAGAACAAAAGATTAATCCATTAACTATAAAATCCAAAGTTTTAAAAATTAAATGCAGGTTTAAATAGGAACAATGTGCGAAGTATTAAAAAGGTTTTCAGTCAAAGAAAAAAGTCAAAAATGCAAAAACAGGTAAAAAAATCATTGTAATCTTTTCACCAGGTGTTTCTTTAAGTACTTGTCATGGACAGGGGTACTTAAAGGCTCATTGTGAAAAGTTTTAAAATCTACTAAACGAAAATGACATTTCTTTGATTGCCGTTTTAGCGCTGCAGTCTCAGGACTGGTAGCATCTATAGAGGTTTGTTGTTGTTGCTGTTCGATAACCGGAGGCATATCTTCTATTGTTTCATGTGGATCATAATCTATTGCGTCTTCATTTTCAGATGATACTATTGGTATGGCTTCAGAATTTAAAATGGCAGAGGGCGATTTGATAGAGTTATCGAATATCGTAGTTGTGTTGACTTGCACAGAACTAGCAGATTCATCCACCTGCATTGAATCAGCGTTTGAAATATGAAGAGGCGAAGTCGTCCAGAATTTAGATTGTTGGTCTGCAGTATTTCCATTGTTCTTTTCTTTTATAGAAGTAGATTTGTTTTTACGCTTTTTCTTTTTCTTAACTGTTATGAACCCACTTAAATCCGGTGAATCACAAGGGGTGGAGACGGGTTTCGAAGGAAAGTCCTTAAAGGAATCGGTATCCGGCTGGTTAATCACTACATCATTTGTAGGAAATTTGTTCAAAAACTTTGAATTTATTGTTGAATTATCACACACACAATTCCCATTTTTGGCTTAGATTCCTTATGTTTGTTCTCTTTTATAACAGTTTCAAAATCCGGTGACGTTGGAGTTCGTGGATCACCAGAAGCCGATTCGCTGATCAAAGCACTAGCATGTGACGATAAAGTTTCAGGATAAGTAACAGGTAGGAATTCCACTGTCATGGAATCGGGTTTATTTATATGATCTGATTCAGATGACGTGTCAAAAGGTAGCGTCAGATTTGATGATTTTTTCGTAGCTTTAGAAGAAGATGCATAAGAAATACCAGGTATTGGAGTACGTGACTGAACAAGTTTCTTAGCTTCCGGGTATGATGTTTCCTTTTTTTATTTTCAATGAAATTATTTCTTTTTCCAGTTGCCATTTAGGGCATAAACGAGAAAAAGAACTGTGCTCACCTTTACAGTTACAGCAACAGCTTCTCACGGAGAGCTCCTTCGCCTACCCTCGAGGGAAGGAAGGAAAAAACAAAAAACTCAAGGGGAGGAAAAAAGGAAGGAGATCAGACACTAGGGTAACTCGGGGTCGTGATTCCCGTCATACCTGAAGAAGATGTGCCCCTGAGGGGTCCCAAAGAACAAACCACCAGGCGATTGGCAGGAGCGGGCTAATCTACTGCCACCTGACTTACTGAGAAGTATGGGCCAAAGGGAATGCAAAGAGACTCCAGTATCCCACTTTCCTCCTAACGGGTTGCCACGCACGGCCAACACATGGGTTTAGTTTTTAACCAAAATACAAACCGAACTCAACACAAACAAAACACAAAAACAATGCAAGTTAGGAAGAAGAAAATAAGAGAAAGATTCGCTAAAGCAACCTGGGGTCGCGACTCCCGTATCTACCGAAGACAGTAAACCCCTTGGGAAAAGAAAAGATCCCTGCGTACCTCGGGATTGGGACACCCGTACCCACCTAAAGAAGGTGAACCCCTGAGGGGAGAAGGGTATGTTGGAACTTGAATGAAAGGAGTCAAAATCAATAGTAATCAATCACGGAAGTCATCCTTTGTCGTCACAGTTGGCAGTTTTCGGTCTTTTAACAGTGCGGTCGCAGTTGCGAACTGTTATTGCGACTTTTTATCGTTATACAAGAACTGTAATCGTTCGAAAATGCCTATCACAACACGAATGGTGACTCATAGGAAATACCAATGCAACTGCGATAGTTTTAGCGAAGTGTGACCGCAAAGAATGATCTTCTAAGCACCGAAAATGAGCTTCCATGGGGCCATCTGTTGAAAGAAGAGAGAACTAAAAACTAAAATTTGCACAAGTGTATTAAAAAGAAATGAATTTTTTTTTAAAAAATTATGAAACACTTTACACAGATTCAATTACCCAATGATTGAATCATACCTTTTTGACAGTATTCATCAGTGGTATTTGTGATTTTTTTTATATTGCGTAGTAAATGACAGTTCATCAAATATTCGTCATCCCTAGTCCTTCAAACAGAAAATTCAGTATGGACGAGTTCCCTGGTGTGTTTATTTTAGATTCACAGATCGTTTTCCGGTAACTCTCAGATTTAAGTAATCACCAAATCCATTTGGAAACTAGGTATATCAAGCGCCAAGTTTGAATCAGTTCTTTCTTTAGTACACAAAGGGTTGAATTCCTTGTTCTTTGAGTTTGTGTAATCTCTTCTTTTTAAACAGGTTGAAAAAAGCTCTTAGAGAATTGAAATTCTAAATGGAACTATTGGAATTAGCTAATCGTTTGATTAAAAATTTAACCGCCAAACAAACCTTGAAAGTCGCCAAAAAGAGCGGTAAAGAACAATTATGGCAACCTTTCCACAATATTAGGCTCTTATTTTAAGTAAGCATTGAGCGCTACAACAATAGGAATATTAAATTTAATATTTTCAAGGTATTCTTAAGGCGTAACATTAAAAACTCCACTTGAAACATTAATTAATATCTTCAAACAGAGTGTTGAAATTTTGAAGATTCTCATTGACTTAATATTATCACCTGAAGTTGATGGTACAAGCGGAAAACCTACTTACACGCAAATAACGTAAACAAACCTAAAAACTCGTTTCGAAATTTGAATTGACATTGGTTTTCAAATTTCGGAACTCTAAGTACCAATATATAATATCGAGGAATAATATCTTTCAGTTATAATGTGAAGTTTTGAAACTTCACTAACTATGGACGAGTTTTCTGTTTTTGTTTCTTTACATTAAAATGCTTTAACTACGTAATTACGCTATAATTCTAAGTCAATGGAATATTCAAAGCGGAAGTCCAAAAAAGCAAATGAAGTCAATGCTTTTATGTAAGTGAAGAAAACAGAAATCTCGTCCATTCACCAACCCAAGCTTACCTGAACTTGGGAATCTACCCTCTGATTTTTGGGACGAGCCACGTAAATATGAATTGTTGTCAGATGACGACTGGTAACTGCAGGCGAGTCTTCCAAATCTTCTGACATGTCATACTCTAAGGCATCTTCTTCTGATAAAGAGGAGGAGCTCATCTCGGCATCGGCATCAGATTCCCGCGATTGTACAAGTGCTTTTTCTAATGGAGGGAGGACAGCCATTGGTAGAAGCTCAGTGTCTACAGAAGTAGGTTTGGTAGTTTCAAAAGGTTTGAATGCAGATTGATGGGTAGAGATGTTATCCTTTGTTGGTATAGAGTTGGGAACTTCACGGTGAGAGGTCGTGTAAGATCTTGAGATTTTTTCTGCTTTGGCGATGGTATTATTTGTTTTAGTAGGAGAGTTCTTTTTCAACTTTTTTGCGTTTGTAACAGGTTTAAAATCAGTGAAGTCCGGCGAGGCCAAAGCTTCTTCACTGACCGGGGCAACAGATGGAGTGGAAGAAATTAGCAAGTTGGTTATTGGAGATGCTCTTGTAGTGGAATCAGAAGGTTTAGAAACAGAAACAGTAGAGATATCTTTATTTCTGTCGGCGGAAGGAGTAGAAGTTGATTTATTGGCGACAGAAGCGTAACTATTTCCGGATGTAGGTGTCTGGGATTTTACAAGTTTCCTTGCTTCTTGATACGAGATTTGTTTTTTTATTTTTGTGGATATAATTTCTTTTTCCTGTTTCCAGGTAAAACAGTTTCGAGAAAACGAAGTGTGCTCCCCCTTGCAGCTAACACACTTTTCTGTTCGGGTGCAAATCAATGCTTTCATGTCCGACTTCTGCACAACGGGCGCATGTCAGTTTCCCTCGGCAAGAAGTTTTCGAATGCTCGAAACGTTGGCACTTGAAACAGCGGAGTGGGTTTGGTATATATGTCCTAACAGAAAGGCTCATATATCCTGCCTTAATATGTTCAGGTAATTTGTTGGAGTCGAAAGTTAAAATCAGGTGCTTTGTATTAAAGAGTTGGCCATCTCTCCGTATCGTAATACGACGCACATGGATCACTCCTCGACTTTTTAGTTCTTCAGTAATCTTTTCTTCAGATTCGTTGAGTAACTCACCACAGGAAATAATTCCTTTAGATGAGTTCAATGTGGCATGGGCTTTGACAGTAACGGGAATTGTTGACAATGATTTTAATTTCGATATCTCTTTGGCTTGCTTCGGGGATTCCACTTCGACAAGAAGGTCACCAGACCGAAGTTTTTAGATGATTTTACATCGCCTACGCTACCTGTAATTGCCTTTTCAACCAAAAAAGGCGATACACCATGAAAAGTTTCATTTTTGTTAGAAATTCGTGCGATTACAAAAAACGTTGGAACATTGTTTCGCTTAGAAGAAGTATCGATTCGTTGCCCACTGAAGGGACCAGATTTTTTTGCCCTTACGACAATGGTAGAAATTCAGGCCCGACGGCACCGCCCACCATGGAGCCCAACTAGGGATGGCAGCCACCGGCTCTGGATATTTCCAGCCTTGGCGCTTACCATAGTGCTAGCCGGAATCTATACACTCAGGGCCACTTCCGGGAACGTTGACCACCCTTAACCCCCAAGCTCCAGAAGTTGACCACTTTCGCTGGATCCCCTTGAGCAGACCAGCCAAGTGGCTGGGATACCGGCCGATTGATACACCGGGGACCGAAATGTACCTCCGGTCTAACGGGTCGCCACGCACGGCCAACACTTGGGGGTAATTTGCTGTCCATGAGAAGCACGAAGCAAACAGAGCGGCGACAGATTCTCATGGAGAGCTCCCTCGCCTACCCTCGAGGGAAGGATTGGATTGGATTTTGGAGTTTATTGGCACAAGAGCCATGTTTGGCTATACTGCGCCAAACCTCGAGGGAAGGAAGGAAAAGGCAAAAACGAAAGGGGAGGAAAAAATGGAAGGAGACAAGACACTAGGGTACCTCGGGGTCGTGAATCCCGTCACATCTAAAGAAGATGTGCCCCTGAGGGGCTCAGAAACGAGGAGGGCTGCGAGATAATTTATCAAGAGAATACAATTTTAAAAGCTACTTTATATATCAGTAGGCCAAATTTTTTAAATTTCAAAGCCAGATATGAAATTTCCTGCTTCTCAAACAAATTAAATAATCGACATATGACATTAACTTTCTGTTAGTAAAACTAGTAGTAAAGTGAATGTTGCTGTGACGTTGTGTGAAAAATGCTCATGCGCTGTTTGAAACTTTTAGAAGAAAAATGCACAAATAGAAAGATTACTTTAAAGAAACTAAATGCAGCGCATATTTTCTTCTTTGACAATTTCTTTACGTATGAAATAATTAACCAATAGTAGACATAAGCAATTCTTAAGCCGGTCATTCGCGACCATTCCGCTGTACGCAAATGGTTTTGGGCACGCCACGTTATTCCATTTTTTAGCCCATCCATTTAAGCAGATCATTCCCGACCGCTCCACGCAATGCAATTCCATCCACTACCCGTCACTCCAATCCCCAACTTCCGCTTTGAACCGCGTACCCTAACAACTAAGTACCCCACGTACCCCGGGCGCCTCTGAATCTCGCTACGCTACTGTGCCCCGTATCTTTCCTTGATACAGCTTGTCTTTAACAAAAACCCTGTTGGGACTGAGACTCGGATCATGATGTCGTGATTAGGTTGAATGAAGGTTGCGTAGGTGCGTTCAGTGATTCCAATTGATGAAGTCATTTATTTAAAACAACTATTTTATTAAAACATAAAATCATTCAAAAACATTTAAAAGACAACTAAAATCTGCCTTCACGCCGCACCTAGCTGAGCGTGGAGTTTACCGCAGATGGAGGGTGTTATTACTGCGAGTGAGAGAGACACATTGAATGACTGAGCCCTTTATGCTCAGATACAAGATAACGCCACCAAAGTTACGTCACACCCAACACAGCGCAGAATGAAATTAACAAGAAACTCTGCAGTTTAAGAACAAGAATTACATTCACCACAACCCAAGGAAAGAAATCCATGGGAATGATACATCATGAACAATGTGACCAGGAAATAATTTTGTTCAGATGCTTGGTAAAGCTGATCATTCACGCCATCTCCACTCCTCGCCATTCCAGTTAACTCATCCATTTAGGCAGATCATTCCCGATCGCTCCACGCAACGGAAACCCATCCACTACCAGTCACTCCAATCCCCGCCTTCTCCGATTTTCCCTTTGAATCACACCCCAAAATCTTTCCCCCTACACACACGTACCTACTCGGACAGTGTTGGCTTATTGCCCGACAGTCCAAATGGAACGATGGATATCAAGGCCGGTTGGATACCCAACTTTCCGCTCCAGTTCTGGCCAGGTGTTCACACTGACGATTGTTTTTGGCGTGTATATACATGTGTTTATACGAGCCATGCACTCTGTTCAAAGCTTGTTGGTCACCACTTTGCTCCAGAGGCGGACTCTGCTCCTGACGCAGACAAAAACACACTAATTTCCATGCACCTGTTAGAAATGGAGTCCCAATTGTATTAGCATTTCAGCACAAACATAAAGACATTATTACAATCTTTTTTCTATTGTACTTTGAATTCCCAGCAGTCCAGTATGTATTTTCACCCGGCAACACAAATTGAAGAAGGCAGGATAGAAACGAAAGCAGACTTCAGCACAGCAAGTGAATATAACATCTACACCGATTGCTCAAAGTCGAACCAAGGAGTCGGCACAGCCTACTGTGCGTTCAACACGTCAAATGATTTAGTCCACACCTGGCAGGCCAATATCCAAATTAACAACTCAGTCTTGCAGGCAGAGCTGACTGGCATAAGTAAAGCGGTGAAGTTTGCAACCCAGCAGAATATTTCCACAAAAATCTGGAGCTATAGTCTATCAAGCCTCCAAGCAATACTTAATACCAAGACAACAAGCCCAAGAGCCCTTAAAATACAGCAAAACCTCATACATCATCATAACTGCTCTGCTGGATAAAAGCTCATGCAGGCCACATGGGCAATGAAAAAGCCGATGAGCTCACAAAGGAGGCAATTCTCTCATAAGATGCAGAAACCATTAATATCCCGTTCCCCAAAAGCTGGTCCAAGAGAAAGCTAAAAGAATGGGCCATGGAAAAATGGCAGTCCCAATTGATAGCAGGCAAATATGGAAGAACGTCCTTCAAAATTCTCCCAAAAGATAGTCTCGCAACACAAATCTGGCCCCGACAAGTGACTCAATTTATCACAGAGCATGGACCGTTTCCCATCCTACTTGTATAGATTCGGGAAACATAGGGATCTCTACTGTGCATGCGGGACAGAGGGGAACACCGCTTCACTATGTCACGAAGTGCATCCTACCACTTCCGCGACCCAGCAGACAACTACCAAGATGCTTGGTACAAATCCATCGTCAGCCATCCTCTCCTCATAGACAAGGTGGTTCGGCTAATAAATTTTATTGCAAAACATGAAGAGCTCCTCAAGTGCTCCTAGCCAACATAAATCTCCACCCTCCAACAAGCACATCGCACACCAAGAAGGGGAATCATACGGCACTCTTCTCTAGCGACAACATCACCAAGTCAGCTCCTCACTAGCTCACAACAGCACTCACACAGAAGGAGCACCTCGCCTATGACATCACAGTGAGCCTTCCTATAAGCTCCTATGGTCATTCATCAGTCACCTTTACCAGAATATCATACCTCATCCCCACCACAAAGCCAGTAACAACAGTAAGATACTCCGCTCCAATCCTCTGTCGGAACTTCAATCTCGGAACTTCATTCTTCTAGCAAGAAGGAAAAACTGAAGCGAACGCATAAATGGAGAAGTACAATAGACTTTAGAGCTCTCTCTAACTCGTTGAAGACTTCTCATCCATCCTCCCTTCCACAGCATCACAGAGCCAACGAATCCGGCGTCCGCCCCCAGTGTCAGCCTTTCTTTTATTTTTGTTATTATTGTTTCTTTTCACATCTGTTTTTATTTTGCATATTCTTTTTCAAATTGTGTGTTTTTCCAGATTGCAGGAAATTCTAAAGCTCCTGTATCACAAATGCATTTACATCTCCACAGATAACACCTTCTCGTTCAGAATAGTGTTGTAATGGTAAAATTTTCGTCCAGGGCCTGTATCCCCATGTATTTCTTCTTCAAACTTCAAAATAAATTCCCGTGATTGGGATAGTGGTCTGACTCCGGCAATGGGGATCCAAGGGACAGCACCCCTGATGCCAGCACTTAACTTTTCAAAATTCATGGGCTGACCACCCATCACCTTTCCTTTTTCGGCCTATTCACTTTGCAGCTGGCAAGCATCATCATCTCCACTCCAACTTTGTATTAATTCTCTAACTGCCCATAAACAAGCTGCCCCAATAGCGCAAAGTCTTTCTCTCCAAGTTTTATTTATTAATTTTTTTCTTTTTATTTTTCCCTTTTAGTCTTAATTCTCTCCCTCCTCCTTGCAATTCGACCACTTAGTCACAGGGAGGAGGCTCGTTTAGATGGCTCAGCTCTAGTGGGGCGGCGAGTTTACCATGGTTGCTGTAAGTAGCTAAAACTTTTCCAGTCCCACCCATCAAAACTGGTAGGACCGCTCTTCTGGCGGTTAGATGCAGGGGTGTATGGCTGGCGTTTTCAATCGGTTTTGGCGTGGAGCGGTCGTGTGTCGAACATTAAGCCCGTCATTCACGATCACGCCATTCCATTTGCAGCTAATCTGTTTAGGTAGATCCTTCACGACAGCTCAGCGCAAACCACAAAATCGTCCACAAAAGGGTCACTCCGATCCACTACTGCACCTACTTCTCTCCCACTCCGATTTTCTCTAGAGCGAGAGAGCCTCACACATCTCCCCATGTATCTACACCGGTCGTATTTCGCCATTTATGGTAAAGCAGTCCAAATGGAGATCTTTCATATCCAAATAGATTGAAAATATGGAGAGCTTTCATATCCAAAGAGGTCGTGGCGCTCTAATTCTTATTGCTTTTTCCCACTGACGACCGGTTTTGGCGTGGAGCGGAGCGTTCTTGAATGTCCAGATTCACTCAAAACCGCTAGAACAGAGGTTCTCAACCTGTGGTACGCGTACCCCTAGGGGTACGTGAAAGATTAGTTGGGGGTACGCAAAATCAAAGTCGGTAATAGTGGACAGAAGAAAATATAAAAATTTTAAAAAAATTACAGTATTTTGTTTTCCTAAGTTCGTGTGAAAAGTAGAAGTGAAAGTTGTGCTAGTCTAAAACCTACGTTTAAAATAAGAAAAAAGAAAGCAAAAGAAAACATGGTAAATGATTGATATTTTATCTTAACGAGCCCAGATTATACATGAATCATCAGTGTGTTCGCAAAAGCTGTAGATTCACCAGGCCCCAGTGTGGTATGCTTTTTATTTTTGTTCTTCTAGTTGAGGCTTATCGAGAACAATCCGGAATCCTCTCGAAGATTCTTCTTTTCACGCTTTTTTAAAAGAGTAATTAAATGCAGGCATCATTAATTGCTCGATTGGGTTGTATAGTGAATAACGACTGTTCATATAACTCAAGCTTTGTGTTTTTATGGGTGCTCAATTTGATTGGCTTGGTTTGTTTTGTGGCACGAAACTGGTGTTCTAATGCTGTGCGTTTTCAATTTGAATTGCTCATCTTTAGAGTGACTTCAATTCGATATTGTTTGATTTCTCAAAATGGACAAGTGGTTGAAAACTGGAACTCTTAAGAGATCGGCATCTAGAACTGAAATTCGAACCACCAATTTGGCAGCTATGGGTTTTTAGTTTTGGAATTTTAGGCAACTGTGGATCAGCAAGATGATAATCATGAAGTGCAAACGCCGACTGATTGTCCTGTTCAGGTAAGAAATAAAATTGATTTAAAAAAACATCAGTGCACCTCCGAAGAAGAGAAATATTCTAACAAATACTTAAAACATGGATTTTCCAAAACCACTCTGCGCTGTTTGTGGAGAGATATTGTCAAATGGCAGCATGAAACCATCTTTACTAATGCGCCATTTAGAAACAAAACATCCGACTTATAAGCAAAGAAATATCAGTTTTTTGCAACGATTATCCAGCAGCCTTAATTTAAATTCTTGTTTGATATCCACAAACAAAGCAAATGAGTCTGCGATTGAGACTACAGAATAAGTTATTATATTGCTAAAAGTGGAAAAAATCATACCATCGCTGAAAATTTGGTATTTCCGTGTTTCAAGGATGCGGTTGAATGCATGTTCGGTGAAGACCATGTCCAAAAATATAAATATTTTTGAGACACTTCACAGTTTTTTATCTGAGAACGAACCTAAATTAACAAAACAAGAAAAAACTAGTATAATAGCACATTTAAAAGGTCTCAAGTTGTCATTCAGGCAATATTTTCCGTAGCTTAATGATGCATATATGTGGATATTAAATCCATTAACCGAAGCGTTTTTTCAAAAAGCTGTGAAAAATTAATTGAACTTTCCACTGATTCTTCATTAGAATTTGAGTTTAAAAAAAAGAAATTTGATTTACTTCTGGGTAGCAGTGAAAGAAGAGTACCAAGAACTCTGTGTTAAAGCAATAAAATATTTACTACCTTTCCCGAACACAGAACTTGTGGAAAGAACATTCTCGTTTTGTGCATATATTAAGAATAAATACCGAAAAAAGCTTGACACAGCTCCAGACATAAAGTTATATCTTTCTTCTTTTCAACCCAATTTATAAAATTCGGCTCCATGAAACAAGCTCAAGGATAGCATTGGAATTTTCTTGCACTTGAATAACTGATTATTACAAAATGTAATTTTTACCTAACCTTATAAGATAATGTGTTCATTATTACAATACTGTTTTTGTTTTCCCGTTTAACTAATACTATTTTAAAATTGGAATAAAATATAAAATTAAAAATAAGCCGTGCAAATGTCATTAATTCGCGTTATTTGACTCTTAAGCTTACCTAAGTCCTTAACATTATTGATAAAATTTCTTTGCATAGACGGAGGGGGAGGGGGTATGACAGTAGGGGGTACGCGAAAATGAAAAAGGTTGAGAACCCCTGCGCTAGAGTATTCTCATCTTGACTTCCTCGTAAACTTACACAATACGATGCGTATTGTGCTTCCTAGTACCACTGACAAAAGCGAGTTTACATTTTGGACCTCGTCTCTTTGCTCGATTGGATCCGAAATTCGACGCAGATCTCCAATTTTGGTGGCAAGACTACGGAGCGAATTTCGTTTTTCTAGCTGTTTTTGTTTCTGAGTAATCTGTTCATATTAAAACGGATAGGCAAACGGACAGTCTACCTCCAGACCAGATGCTCCCAATCTGTGGTACGCGTTCCCCTGGAGGTACGCGACATAACAGTTAGGGATACGCGAAAGTGATGTTACTGTCCTACCGCCACGAGAAAAACCCTGAACGGGGTTGCCTCAAGTAGACGAGCCGAGAAAGGAGGGAAACGGGTATAAAATCAAATGGAACGTTTGGCAAACTAAGCGCATTTCGTTAGGCGGGGAATTCGTTTTCGACCGAAGAACAAAGCGAAATGAGACTTCCGCCGGTTCTGTCTGCGCCAAATGAAATAAAGCCCTTTCCTTCACCCCCAAAATGCAGTGGAATACCCCGTTTCCATAACGACCGTCACCAGCATTCCTGGTGTCTGGGGTTTTTCACGTGGTGGTAGGGCAGTAGTAATGGCAGAAAACACAAAACATAAGGGACTAAAATGATAAAAAAAAATTAAAATTTTGTTACCCCAAGTTTGAGTGGAAAGTGAATGTTGTGAAAGTCCGGAAGCCTATTTACGATGGAAGTAAATTAAGACCTAGTAATTGATAGTTAATTAGATGTCTCCAGTCCTTAATTATATGCTTCATCGCGCATTTAACTTTCCAGAGGGCGCGCGTATAGAGGAGATGCTTATATCCTGCATCTTATTACATATCTATTAGGGTGGGCAGAAATATGCTAATTTTTTTTTTGAAATCTATTTTGGCATAGTACGCAAAAGTTGTGTAATGGGCCAGTTAGAACTTACAAAAATTTCTTGAATATTGCTTAATATTTAGCTGCGCCCCTTTGACATTGAAAAACAGAAAAAAAGAGAAAAATCGTTTGTGAAAAAATATTTTGAAAAATATTCCAAAATTTTTACTGGCATACAATGAAAATGTTACATAATGGGTCATTTAGAACCCACACACACAAAAAAAATTATCAATTTATCTCAATATTTAACCGTGCCCCTCCGACGTCAAAAATTGGACAAAAACGAAAAATATATCGGATTTTCTAAAAAAACTGTACTATGAAAATTATTTTGGAAATTAATATTGACATTAATTAATTAAATAGTACTATAAATAATAAAAATTCTATAATTATTACGTAATTTAACTTTTTATTAATTTATTATTTATTTATTTACACAAGATACATGACCCTTGAGCCATTTATAGGGCACTGATGAAGACGTAGGGATGGCGGTTATAACAAAAACAACCGGTTTTCGGTTATACCGATTTTTTTCACCTCCGGTTTAACCTGGCAGTAATAACCTGTTTTTAAAATAACCAGTTTTCGGGGTCTTTTAAAATAAAAGTTTGTAGACAAAATGTTTTATTATTAACATACAGCAAGTAAGTATTAATACAATAAGTAATTTTGGTGTAAGGAACGCATAATAAAATCCACACATCTAGCTTTTTGCATTTTGATTTATCGAGTTCACATGCACACGAATAAACACATGAGCAGAGAGTCATCTCTTTGATAGATTTGGCCCACAACTTGATAAAGTTCTACAGTTCTGGTGATAAAACCAAAGGCTAAATTTCATCTACCTAGCTCGTTTTGTTTCGAGTTAGCGAATTCACATGCACACGGAATGGACAGACATGCTTCCTGTCGACGGATTTCGATTTCGCAAGATTAGATTTTCAGTTTTGGCGTAAAGATTACACATCAAGTTCCATTTTTCTAAGTAGTCGTGTTTGTTCAGTTATCGTGTTAAGAGATATAATTCTAAAAATGTTCTTTCCGTTCTTAAAGTTCAAAATACCTTTTTTATACAAGGAAGTGTACCACCTCACACTGCTTTTCTTGTTTTCATAGAAAGCATCACTTGTCCTACATTTTAGTGAAATTGGTTGGTTGGTTGTATTGGGTTTTTTGGCGCAAGAGCCATGAAGTTGACCATACTGCGCCAGAAAAATTGTAAAATCATGTCAAATTAAAAAAAAATCAAAGATTGCCATATGTATACAAAACGATAAAAAAGGTGACCAGTTAAAACTGAACAATGTTTAAATAAGAGAATAAAAACCGATTGCTTTCAAAAATGCAAAAAGATGGACATGTGGAATTTCGCCAAGTAATGTAGGGAGTGAACTTGTAGTAGTATTAGTGAAATTGTGTTTCGTATGGAGCCATAGGGCCTTCTAAATAGGCGAACTTGAATTATAACAACCAATGCTATAAAATTTCTTTAAAATCGGAGAACAAGTATATAATTAAAGTTTAATAAGTAGAATCATTTTAAAAAAGCAACCTTACCTTCTTTAACAGTCATCTGATGTAAATACGCAGTAAACTTTAAGCAATTAGCAACACCATCGAGCTTTTCCAATCAACTCTCACTCAGTAGTGTCAAATCAAAAAAATAAACTTGATTAAAAAAGGTGTATGGAATTTAGATGCTTGTTCTGGTGAAAATGCATCGACAGCCACACACATTCTTACTTATGGGTCTAGATTAGTCTATGATTAAAAATTCATTGACTATGGTTTTGTAGAATTAACTTCAAATTAAAATTTCACAATGAAATATCAGTAATTGTTTCGAATCTATTTCTCAACAAAGACACGAAGACATTTAAAAAATAAACATTAACTATTATGCTTTCTTGTTTAAAAACTCTCAATCCATTATTATTTCATTGTATGAAAGAGTTTTCTGTTTTTTTCATTTTGGGTACACATAGATTCCATGCCGAGGTTCCACTTTCGGTTTCCCTTTGACGAATATAGAAAACTTTACCTAAAGGTATGCAAAATTAAACCATTGGTTGCCATAACTAAATTAATATTATTAATATGATTGGTGAGAATCAGCTAGTAATAAGATAAAGACTAAATAGTGTAATAATAAAACAATTTAAACAATATATTTTGGGAAAAATGGCGTTTTAGATTTTTTTTTTTTGCAATGTTACACATCGAACTAAATATTTATTTTTAACGCAATTTTATCTGAAAACAGAACAAATATTATCTTAGAGTGCTCTCAAACTAGCAACTAAAATAATACATTTAAAAATAAAATTTTGAGCTTTTCCTCTAAAGGGAAACATAAAAAAAAATAAGATAATCATTTTAAAAAAATTGTTTTCAAATACTCACATTATATAATTTTCAAAAGCTTTTTAATATTTAAAAACGGGAAAAAACCGCTTAGAAACTCTGAGTTCGTGTTTATTCGGCGAAAAACTATAATTTATTTGGTAAATCTGTATTGGAATCAATTCCAAATATTTCTTCAACTGAAAAATGATCTGGCATGAGAAGTTTCGTACTTCTGTGAAAAACGCTTAGAAACTCTGCGTTCATGTTTATTCGGCCTAACACTATAATTTATTTGGGAAATCTGTATTGGAATCCAATTATACCAAATATTTCTTCAACTGAAAAACGATCTGGCATGAGAAGTTTCATAGTACTGTCACAAAATTCAAGAAATTCTGATTGGTTGTACGGATTTGAAGACCTTGAATCTAATTTCTTTTATTTTTTACATTTTCTTCACAGCCGAGTTATTCAACTCAAAGCTTCACGTCACTAATTAAAGACAAACATATACTGTTTAACCAGGTCATACCAGGTGAGCCTAACAAAAGTGCAAACGCAGATACTTTAGAACGATTTCTAGAACATTTTGCGTCAATATGACGAGTTGGAAGACTCGTCTTATTGACATAAACTGTTCTATTGCAAGCGCCCAAACGAATTACAAATGTCCAAATAAACGAAATCTGTTTACTTAAAGAAAAAGGAGAATTGTGAGATTTCCATATCTAGAAGACTAAGCAGCTGAATACTGCATACTGTAAACCAGTGTTTCCCAACCTTTTTTTGTGCCATGCCCCACCTAAGCCTTTCTAAAATTATGTCTCCTAGGTAACAGATTCATAATTTTTAATAATTAAAAATTGAATCGTTCATTGAAGAAACTTAAATGATAGGATTTAGGAAGAAATCACTAGGAAATTGTTGAGAAACACAGTAAGTAAATTTTCAATACACATAATGGAGAACCGAAATTCAAGTACAAAATAATTTTTATAAAGGATTTTTCTATATTATTTTAATTATTAGTAATTATTTATTATTGAAATTTAGTGATAGCCTTGTGCTTTATGCTTGCTGCAAAGAGATTTTATTAGGTTTCAATTTAGTTAGTTTCAGTCTCAAGTCTCCCCGTTGTGTTTTATACAATCGATTTATTTTTAGTAGCAAATCATTTATGCCACTACATCCACATTCAGCTAAATATCAAGATGGGAATGGAAAAAATAGTTTTTCTTGCACATTTAATCGAATTTGGATATTTGATCTCTTTTTCCTCACAAAGCCATGCTATCGCTCCTTTTATATTAAATAAAGTTTTAATTGACCCATCATTTTGTGTTTCTGCGAGTTCTTGATACTACATTGCCCCTCCGCCTTAACAAACAAATTACCTCTCTGTGGGGTGGGTCGGTCCCACGTTGGGAAACATTGTCGTATACTATTTGATATGATTTTCATGTATTATATTTCCTATATGAATTGTAAAACGAAAAAGTATTGTAATTATCAAGAAACACAATCTCAACATTTTGGTGAATCCTTAAGCTTTAGACCTCTTTGGGACAAACAAAAAGTTTTTTCGGAGTCCTGTGTCGGTTAGTCTATGAGCACGTTTAATCAAAAACCTAACAAGGTGGATTGATGAAATTATATATATACGGTCTTTAAGTCATGTAGATTTTTGTCGAATTTTGCACGAAATCTGTTCAGTTGGAAATCTGGCTGTACGTCTGTCCGTGTGAATTTGAACACGGTAACTGAAAACAGCAAAGATATAGATCAGAGGTTCTCAACATGTGGTACGCGTACCCCTAGGGTACGCGAAATCAAAGTCGGTAATGGCGGCCACAAGAAAAGATAAAGGATTAAAAAACTTACAGTATTTTGTTTTTCTTTTTCTCTGTGGTTTTCCTAAGTTCATCTGAAAAGTAAAAGTGAAAGTGGTGCTCGCTCAAAATAATAAAAAAGAAAGCAAAAGAAAACCTGGTAAATGATTGGTATTTTGTCTTCACCAGCCGCGTTTATGCATGAATCGTCAGTGTTCGCAAAAGCTGTAGCTTCACTAGGAGCCAGTGTGGTATGCTTTTTATTTTTGTTCTTCTAGTTTAGGCTTATCGAGAACAATCCGGAATCCTCTCAAAGATTCTTGTTTTGACGTTTTTATTAAAAGCATGATTAAACTCAGGCATCATTAATTGCTCGATTGGGATACATAATGAATAATGACTGTTCTTATAAATCATCCTTGAGTTTTTATGGGTGCTTAATTTGACTGGTTTGTTTTGTGGCTCAAAACTGGTGTTTGTAGGCTATGCGTGCTCAATTTGAAGTGCTTATCCTTAGAGTGACTTCAATTCAATATTGTTTGGTTTCTCAAAATGGACAAGTGTTTGAAAACTGGAGATCGGCATCTAGAACTGAAATTCGAACCCCCGATTTGGCAGCTATGGAGATAACTGTGGATCACCAAGATGATAATCATGAAGTGCAAAGGCCAACTGATTGGCCTGTTCAGGTAAGAGATAAAATTGTTTGTTAAAAAAAACTCAAAATATCAGTGCACCTCAGAAGAAGAGAAAATATTCTATTGGTGATGAAGATCTCTCTGGTATCACCAAAACCATGCTTTGTTTGTTTAGAGAAATAAAAAGGCAACATGAAAACATCTTTACTAATGCGCCATTTAGCAGCTAATTCAACTAACACTCGATTGTTCAAATCTTTGTGTGGAGATATGGGCAGCCTACATACTACGTTACTTTTACACACAGGATTTCACGAGGATGTACTCCCAAGATTGTTTGAACTGAGACATGTTCATATGTTTTTTGAAGACCACCCTTTTACGTTGAGCTCTAAATTTTATGAAAGTGAATGGTTGCAGCAGCTTGCGTACTTATCTGACATTTTTTTCAGAAATAAATAAACTTAATTTAGGATTAAAGAACCATTCCATAACCATTTTTAAGGTAACTGACAAAATCGAGTGTATGATTAAGAAGTTGAATTTTTGGGAATCCTGTATTTAAAAAACAGTATGAAGTTTTTGAGACACTTCACAGCTTTTTTATCTGAGAACGAACTTAAATTAACAAAATAAATAAAACCTAGTATAATAGCACATTTAAAAGGACATAAGTTGGCATGCAGACATTATTTTCCGAACCGCAGTGATGTAGATATGTGGATTTTAAATCCATTCAACGAAGCGTTTTTTCAAAAAGCTAAAAAATTAACAATTTCTGAAAAAGAAAAATTAATTGAACTTTCCAATGATTCTTCATTAGAATCTGAATTTAAAAAAAGAAATTTGATTGACTTCTGGGTAGCAGTGAAAGAAGAGTACCAAGAACTCCGTGTTAAAGCAATAAAATATTTAATACGACAAACACAGAACTTGTGGAAAGAGCATTCTCGTCTTATACATATATTAAGAATAAATATCGAAATAAGCTTGAGGCAGCTTCAGACATGAGATTATATCTTTCTTCATTTGAACCCAATTTTATAAAACTCAGCTCCAAAACAAGCTCAACGATTGCATTGAAATTTTCTTGCACTTGAATAACTGATTATTACGAAGCGTAATTTTTATCTAACTTTATAAGTTAATATGAAATTATTACAATAGTGTTTTTATTTGTTTTGCCGTTTAACTAATACTATTTTAAAATTGGAATAAAATATAAAATTAAAAATAAGTCCTGAAAATGCCATTAATTCGCGTAATTTGACTCTTAAGCTTACCTAAACCCCAGGGGTGTAGTGGAGTCGGAACGGTGTTCCGGCACTCCTTTTTTTCCCAAGAGAATTTCATTCTGAAAAAAATGGTGAAAATGTTCTTAAAACAGCGCGATTTTTGCCACCCAGGTTAGAGTGTTCCGGTAGTGATTATTTTGCGACTACGCCACTGCTAAACCCTTAACATTATTGTTAAAAACTTCTTTGCATAGACGGATGATTGGGAGGGGGCATGACAGTAAGGGGTACGCGAAAATGAAAAGACTAATCAAGGGATACGCGAGGGAAAAAAGATTGAAAACCCCTGATATAGATAGACGAAATTTGTCTTAGGATTTTATTACTAAATTTGTAGATCTGTTCCAAACATTGAACGAAATTTTCAAAGGGTTGACTGTCTGTCGATTTGTTTATTCGAGAATATTTGAAAACAACAACTAAAAAACGCAAAAAAATTATGTGGGTGAATTTTATTGTATGATCTTTACATCAAAACTGTAAATCCATGCCTAATTTTGGGCTGAATATGCCAACGGGTAAAGTCTCTGTTTGTCTATCCCTGAACGCGAAAACGCAGAAACTCAACAAGGAAGGGAAGTGAAATTAGGTATGTGGCCTTGTTACCAAAGTTGTAGATCTAAAAAGTTTTTGACCTAGTCAATGACTTTTGATCACTTATTGGGAAGAGGACCAAAATTCATACTCGTTTCTATTTATTACAATACAAAGCTAAACACAAAACCGGTGGCCGGAGCTGACTGATTACGACCCTACTTCAAATATCTTGAAAAATAGAGCGGAATAGAAATCAAATAATTCTTTATGCATATAGGCATAACATAAGTGCCGGACAGGCTTTTATTTGTCGTTTTTTGTATCATGCTTTTGTTTTACTGTAAAATATCGTCTGCAATAAATTTAAGAAAAGTAATCTTATAGAAAAAGGGGTATAATTTCTTTAAAAAATGTCTTATATTCAAACTAACTGGCCACGACTTTGTCCACCAAACCAACCAACTTGGCCAACAAACCACTTGTTGATTTGGGTATAGGGGAAAGTCGGGTAAGACAACGAAGAGTGCAAGATGACGAATTGGATTTTCTCGAAAATTTCCCTAGATGAATGTCCAGATTCTGCATCATCAGAGATCTATAGCGACCAGCTACCCGTCTCACACCAAAAGATTCCACCCCCTTGTTGGTGTGATTCACAGTACGCTGTAATGTGTTTTTGAGTTGTTCCTACACAACTTTTGGTTGGTGCTTGGTAAGGGAAACGTTCACGGAGTAAATATTTTTGATTTAAACATGTGATATTCGTAAAGAGCTAATCAAAACGTTTTCAATGATGTTTTATTTTAATTTTTCTCATGAGATGCTTATCCTTCAATGTTTTTTTTAATAAAAAGGCGAAATCGGGTAAGATGACGAACCCCTGTGCGTTAATTTATGAGCTCGTAGTGCTACCTAACTGCTACTAGCCCTTCCTGCAACTCACTGGCACTCCAGTGAAAAATGAGCATCTCATTACAAAAGGAGATAGAGGAAAAAGAAGATAAACGAAAATTGTGACAGCTGAAAAAAGGCTGAAGTTAATAAGACTAAACACAAAAAACCTGCTAAAAATTCTATAAAATAGAAGAAATTAGCTAAGCGACACCTCGTCTTCTAATGTTCTGAGTCTAAGACCAATTCATCCATTTGAATTTTCTTGCGTTGACGCTGATGACAATCTGGGCCCAGAGGACATCTATAATGAAGAATGCATCATTTACAGTGAGCAAGGAAAAACAGAATTGGGATTCCAATGTTTTGTATGTAAGCTCTGGCCCCATTCCACCTGTACTGGCTGGGACAAAATCCAAGCCCATCCCGATGCGATTTTTGTAATTGATTTCATTTCTTAAGGTTTGAATTTCAAATTTCGATTGATAATATTTTATTTGTTTTGTGTTGTTATTTTAGCCCGATTATGTTTGTTTTCTGTTATGTGCAATTCGCTATGATCAAGATGTGACCTCAACAGTTTTAAATAGTTTTTTGATAGCATAGGGATATGTTGAATTAAATTGTTATCTCAATTCGTCAACTTACCCGACACCGTTCGTCATCTTACCTGTGCAGTCGGATAAGATGGCGAAAATGATTTTTTTTTTCTAAAACGAAATTTTGAGGTTTCAAATTTGAAAATAAAAATTTAAAAAAATATCACTTTAAAATAAAGTGTTGAAGAAGATTTTGCCGAAACAATAATCCTCCAGCAACGAATATTGAGGTCAGGAAAAATCCCGAAAGCTTAAGGTCGCCATCTTACCAGACTTTCCCCTACCAATGGTTTGTGATTTTGTGTTTTCAGGCTGAGACAAAATATTTTCACTTTGTCTCGGCCTAATTTCCTCCCCTTTTTGAATTTTAGTACTTCATTGCCTGAACTCTGGAATTATTGACATTATTTTAATTTATCATCAGCATCAGATCTGGATAATTATATTTTTACACCTGGATAATTAGCTTTTATTGTGAATGTTGCATTGAAGATGGGTTAATTAAATGACCCATCGGATTATTATCAGTACATCAGTTTTTCTGAATCAGACATCGTATGGGGAGATATAGATCTATTATATTGAATTTCATACATAGAAAATATTCTTTACGAAGGAAAAAAATCAGCGTACGCAAGTCAATGTTACCAAAAGGACAAAACCCTCAATTTTTGTTTCAATGAAAATTTGTCAGAAGAGAAAATACAAGTAAGAAGAATTATACAGAAAACTTTCAGGTGATGAATTCATATAAATGAACTAGCCGTTGTACCCCGGCTCCGCACGCGTTTATCTGTTCTATACATATGAAAGAAAAAGAAAAACGAATATGCTTTTATATCGTATAGTTTTCTACTTTTAATATACAACCCCTTAAGAGGTTTTAGTACCCGCAATCGTAACTAATTATACCTAATTAATTATTACTTTAAAGGTTTCGAATAAACGATATTTTTGATCTCACCGTTTGGAAAATATACGTAAAGATGGCTTGGAGTTTTCATTCCAGAACATGCCATGGGAGAAACAAACATGATAAAATGATATGTTTGAATGATACGTTTTCAATTTGTTGGATAATCGCCTCATCAGATCTTTTGCTTCTATTTCATAAAGGATTCTCAGTGTGAGCAAAACCAGAGATAATTGTAACGGAGAATGTGCTATGCGGTCACCATCCAAAAGACTGATAGCTATTCTTGATTGAGCAAGGGCAAGAGCTGCACAGTGCTGTTCAAAATTATTTGAACGCTAATGAAAGTTGTGCACTTTTTTATTTTAGAAAATAAATTTATTCATTTTATATCCAAAATATATTAATTTTATTATTATTTCAATCTTATTTATTGGAAAAAGCTTCGAATAACTCAAACTTTATAGCAGAATAAGTCAGAACAGGAGCATTTTCATGTAATTCTAATTATGCTTTGTTCAAAATTATGCGAAAGGTCAAAATCTTACAACGAAAAAATAACATAATAATTTTTCAAAATAAGATATATGTGTGTTCAAAATAAGATATATGTGTGTTCAAAATAAGATATATGTGTGTTCAAAATAAGATATGTGTTTATCTGGACTTTCTTTGTCCATAATCACTGCTTTGAATCTTTGATTGAGGTTGTCAACTGGTTTCTTCACTGCCTCCTGGTTGATACTGCGCCATTCATCTTTGATTCTCTCAAAATATTGATTTTCACACCTTCTCTCTTCAAAAGGCAATTTCTGATGCAAAACTGACCGTAAATTCTTGATGGTATTAAGGTTTGGGCTTTGTGGTGGCCACTCCAGTATCTTAATCTTGGTTTTTGAGAAACAATCTTTGACGTGTGTTTTGGGTCTTATTTCTTTGAAAGATATACCGTCGACCTACACTCAAATTTGCGATAGATTTCTTCAGATTCTGGTACAGGATACCGACGCACATACCTACAGTCATTTTACCGTTTTTTCATCCCACTTTAACCAACACCTTTAGAAGGAAACATCTCCATACCATCATATTTCTTTCTCCATGTTTTATTCTCTGTAGGATATTCATCTGTCAATGCGCCTAACCTGTTCGTCTCCACACTGTTTTACTCTTTTTTGATCAAAAATGTTCAATTTCGTTTGACCATAAAACGCTTTCTAAGAATTTTAACACCTTCTAAATATGTCCTTTTGCAAAGGTCAATATTTTTTGCCATATTTGCTATGTTTTGTTTTGAGGTGTATGGTCTTTTTCTTTTGATACAGATGTTCAACCCTGTGTTCTTGATTCTAAGGCGAACCGTTAGGGCTGGCACATTCAATTTCAAGTCTTCCATGATCTCTCCTGACGATATATCATTCTTTTTCTGTGCCAATCTTACAATCACAGTATTCTCTTGCACTTGTTTTCGGTTTTCTGCCTCACCCTCTATTGTTTTCGAAGAATCCTGTTGTCTCATACTTCTTGCACAAATAGTAGATACCCGTCTCCGAAGATTTTTACTTTTTGCTAGGTTTTCATGCGATACCCCATCCTTCCTATCTTCATTGATGCGGTGGCGATGATCAACAAAAATCTCTAAACTCTTGGGCATTATTGTTGAATTGACTGCTTCAGAGACCAAAATAATTAACTACCAAACAATGGATCTATTAATTTTCTTAAAATTTACCAAAATGAAAACAAATCCAATTCGAATTCACTTAAATATAACATTCGTCATCAGCAGTTCGAATAATTTTGAACAGCGAAAATAAACTCTTTAAAACAATAATCTCTTCTAAAAAGTAGTGATATTTCATGAAATAGCTAAAACTTATATGCATTTATCGAGGATGAAATAAGGTAACAGAAAATCAAAACAAAATAGTAAATTATAAAGTTTTAAAAACTTTATGAACAAAAGATAATATTTTAACAGTTCTCTCTAATAATTATGAACAACACTGTATGACATTTTGATTGAATTTCAATAAGGATCAAATTAATTAAAAAATGTTGTTTCAGTTCCACATGAGACATCAAGTAAGAGAGGTTCATCTTTCTTTTTAGCAATCAAATTTTCCAATACGTCATGCACTGTTGGCTGATCTTTTGTTAGTCAAGGTTTATTTGTTCCCACCATATCTTGTAAAATATTCACATCCTAGTTTGTAATATGTTACAAATATCTTATTTAAGCATCATGTGTTGACGTGTAGGCATCGGTAATACACGCTATAAAAACTTTTTTCCACTAATTGATAAACTTCTTGATAATCAACTGCTAATAAAAACCAACAATTACAAAATTCAGCACCGCTCAAATAAATATTCACTATACAATATGCACCGTTCTCACGAAGGAATGTCAACGTGAATAATTTTGGAAAATATTTTCGGTTGAGTTTATATTTTTGTGAAAATATATAAATTATGTGTTTGGTTCAAATTTTGCGATCCGCATTCACACCGTACTATATTAAAAGCATTGATAACCAAATGATATGAAAGTAGTGGGTAATAGGGAAACTTATTCATGAATTCTAGATACCTCGAAGGTAAAAGGAGACCAAAAATTTGTAGTTAGAAAATTTAAAGCTAAAAGGAAATGAAAGTGGAATTGTCCAAAGAAGACAAATTAATTTTAACACTAACAAAAGCACGCGAGTAATTAAAAAGTGAAATAGATTTAAGATGACAGCAAACAAAAACGTATAAATTGTGTTCAAAATAATTAAATAAATAATAATTAATAAATAATATTAATAGATAAAAAAAATAATATATTAGATAGAAAGTCAATCCTTCCAGATGTGAAGAACCATGTGTGACAAATTTCGTTCTGAACAGAAATTGCATGTTTCAGATATAGATTCACAACATAGTATTTGGATTTTGAGTTCTATTGGTATGACAGTAACTGTTAATGGGGAAAAATAATACCTGAAGTATAGATGTTATGAAGGTAAAAAAAAAGACCATAAGCCTGCAGTTAAAAAATGCAAAAGTGAATGAAAATTTCTTTTTTGTCAGTTGATGCGTTTTAAAAACCAATCCAGAAACCTTAAACTTAAGAACATATGGATTACTTGATTATGAGGTGTGCACTTGACGGAATGCCAACGTGGATTTAAAAACAATTTGGCCGAATTTTAATTTTTGTTTATACATTTCTAAATCTAAGGAGCTAAAATCGGCTGATCAGAAAAGCAAATATCCACAGAAAGCAACTTAAGCTTAACATTGGTGAAAGCGCGCATGTAATTAAACAGTGAAATATAAAAATCTAAAGAGCTAAAATCACGTGATCACAAAACCAATGATGGAAATATTCACAGAAATCAACTTAACTTTAAGAGCACGCATTATAAGAGTATTATTTTTCCCATTAAAGAGAAATATAAAACTATGTAACTTTTTAATCAATCACGTGCTTTTGCATTTTAAAAGATATTTGAATAAACAAAGTATTCTTACAAATTGTGTTTAAATTAGTTTTCAACATTGATTAAAAATGAGAGAAAAAGTCATACTGAAATAGAACAGATGTCAGTTTAAAGGTATTTTTTTAAATTTTAAGAGTGTGTAAAAATAGTTTCTGGGCGATGATGTGTTCCAAAATTATGGCAGAAAAACGCCAAATCTTTTGACCCCCTTTCACTCCTTTTAGGTGGAGTTAGAAGCTTTTTAATTACGTAGTTAATCCTTCTAGGTGCTAAGGAACATGTGTAGTAAATTTCGTTCTAATCCGTCAAGAGGTGTGGAATTGTATAAGGTTCAAACACACAAACAAACAGACATTAAATTTTAAATATTAAGATAAGAAAGAAAATACATGAGTGTGCCCAAGCTAATAAAATTCTATGTATTTTCATCGCCATTAGAGAGCAAAAAAAAGCTGGCAAAAGATGAAGAAGGATTAAGGGTTTTTTTTTCTGACGAAAATATTTCATTTGGATGGATCAAACATAATTTTCGGAAAGATTTTCTTGGAAATAGGACCAGTGAAGGTTTCGGAAAGAATCAATTTACTTGAACCTTACATGCTTAAGATTTATTTCAAGTGCTACGGACTCGCAAATGCCTCAAAACACGCAGTAAATCCTTTGAAAACCTTTCACGGAACTATTTACTGAGGCAGATGCGATATTTGAACTAGATAATTCTTCCGTGTATGTGTCCGCATCACTAAAAATTTGTTGTACAAAGAAAATCTAAATAATTTGAACTGGCCTTAAAAACGTGTATAAATGCAATTGAGACCAAATATAAATGCCAAACCAAATATAAATGCAATTGAGAATGTATGGAGGTCGTTGATGCGAATTGTGAGAAATCCTGAATTTCGGCTATATCAGAACAACAATCACCCTTGGTATTTAGCTTAATTAACTAATAAAATTATATTTTTTCAATAATTAATAGAGTATTGGTTAATCTAGAGCTAATTAATTGAACTTGAAAAGCATTACAATAATTCTAAGCCTATTTAAACATTTCTGACATCCTCAATCAAAATGCAAATTTTTTTTCTCTGGCGGAAGTCTTGATGCGTATTTTTTAAAACTTAAAATATTTTTTATTTTTATTTTCTCTCAACTGAAAAATTGCCCATTCTGATATTCGATGCCACTAATTAAATACAAACATTTTCTGTTTAATCAAAATACACTGTGAAGAAAATGGCAAGAAGAATGTGCAAATAGAAAAGACCCCAAGTTGGCTTCTCGAACAATCTGTATCAACACGAGGTGTCGCAGGAATGGTAATTGAAATAACAAATGAATGGCATTGCTTAAAATTTGGCGCCTCCTGTTTTGCCTTATGTGCATAGCAAACGAGGTTTCTCAGGTGAGCATATAGGGCCTATTTTTGGAGGGGAAGATTTGAATTTCTAATTTTCATCCGTGCATGTCTTGACGCAACTAGCTGATGATGCTAGTTCATGTTGTGACGACTCGAACATTCTAGTATTTTTGCTTGTTGGCCAAATATGGTGTGGAAAATGGGATGTGCAGTAGGGAGGGCGGTTATTGAAAAAGAAAGAAGAAGAAGAAGAAAAAAACAAAAAAAACGGTTTTTTAGACCGCCAGTTTAACCTGGAGGTTAAAAACGCTCAAAATAACCGGTTTTAGAAAAAAAAAAAAACGGTTTTCGTTTTTTTTTTTAAGCAACGTTTGTGGACAGAATTTTTTATTATTAATAATATGCAATAAGTAAGTACCAACACTATAATTAATTAATGTAATAAGTAATGAATATAAATAACTAATTAATACTATGTGTAATAATAATAAATGACTAATTATTGCTAGAAGTATGTATTATAGTCAACATTTTTTATTAGCATTGTTTTTACAAGAAATTAATTCATTGGCCAATATTTATTATCTAATCTGCTCATAAAGACTCTTTCAGCAATGTGTTGACCCTGAGACGACACCTCTCATCGCAAACAACATCATTCAACGTATATACTAATTTTTCGGACCCCACAGAACTTCCGACTAAAGATAAACATTTTATAGCTACAAAAAACAGAAGCCGTTTGCAGACAAAAATTTTTATCAGTATTGTTTTGGCAGGAAATCAATCCATTGGCCAATATTTATCTGTTCATAAAGACTCTTTCAGTAATCCGCCAACCAACAAACGCCTCTAGGAAGTGGTTGTCGGTGATTGGCCTAAGATGATGAAATTCAAAGCTTTATAACTTGATAAATTTTAGTCTAGTCGAACCTAAAAGCGAGACTATCTTCCGACTCTGTTTTTGGATTTTCAAAAATTAACCGGTTTAAACCAGGGCAAAAAGTAACCGAAAAAACAGGTTTACCGAAGCAAAAATAAAACGGCTTTCGGTTTAAACCGGTAGGTTTTTCCCATCCCTAATGTGCAGTTTGTGTCTAATCAGGTTGCTATTTCTAACGCGGGAATGATTTACAAATTTTTTTATTTCGCAACTGATTTCAGACAGCACCACGTGTAAGAACTTGTTGAAGTTTCGCCTAATGCAATACAACGTCGCTTATCAAGCAACACCACCTGTCTCAATTTTCCAAATTTTACAAGAGGAAGAAAAAACTGAATTTTTCGCAACCGATAACGAATATTTGTGATTTTTGACGCAGACTTACGTCATTCCATAGTGGGCTAATGGTGTGTCGGGAAAGAAAAAATTATGATGCTTTTCGTGGTATTTTTAAACGCTTATAGCTCCGGAATCAAATAACATAGAGTTGGTTTTAGTTTCATTTAACAGAGAAAGGTGGACATTGCAAGAAGAATTTTAGAATTTGGATTTACGGTTTAATCACAGTCGAGCTTCAAAGTTGGTGAAAATCACTAAAAATTTTGATGACGTCACAGCGTCCGATGTGCGCGCACGCAGACTATCCAAGTACATTTGGCAATTCATTCATCGATCTTACGTTCACGCGAAATATTACTCAAGAATTGTTGAATTACGTCGAATTCCGTTGTGAAGTTAAACGCTTATAGCTCCTCAACCAAATAACATAGAGAGTTGGTTTTAGTTTCATTTAACAGATAAAGGCAGACATTGAAGATTGCAAAAATAATTTTAGAATTTGTAATTACGGTTTAGTCACAGTAGAGCTGCAAAGTTGGTGAAAATCATGAAGAATTTTGATGACGTCACAGCGACCGATGAGCGCGCACGCATCGGTTATGAGCGGTATATTAACTGGATTTTAACAGATTAATATTGAATTCATTTCAGATTAATTAATTCATTCAGATTAATTCATTTAACAGAGGAAGGTCATAGAACATGGGTCATAGATTAAAGCCAGATATAGCTACTTTAATCACAGAAGGTCACAGTTGATTGATTAATTAACTGTCCTTAATTAATTATTAACAATTGTTGATTTAATTGAGCTGTCCTTTCCATCGATTTAATTGAGTTGAGTTGGCTTTAGTTTCATTTAACAGAGAAAGGTCATAGAGCATAAGTCATAGAGCTACTTTAGTCACAGAAAGTCACAGTTAAGTAAGGTATGTAAGTCAACGCCCCTCAATCCCAGCGGCCGTTTCGCAGAGACAGCCTCCTGTCGAAGTTTTTTTCACACATCGGTACATCCTGTATGGTCTCCTGTTCATACCGGTATTCGATATTTTCAGGGAAATCTAATTTTGCGCTTTCATTTGAGAGCACAAGCAAGAACCACTCACTCGAAAGTTCGATAAAAGCATTTTTCGAGACTTATTGTTTTAACAAGTTTTATTTTCATAAACTAGCCGCCTTCGGCGATCAGCTTGTTCACCGGGAATATAATTTCAATTGAATCTCTTATGTATAAATTGGTATTCATGGTTCCCTTAACAAAGTAATTTAAATTTCAAATTTTTATAGACATTTAACCCATGTTCTTTCAGAAGCCTTGCACCTATTCTGTTCGTTGTCTGCATGAACGTCCCTAATGAAGTCGAGTGTCATGTCTGTGTCATGTAGCATTCAATTGCTCCTTGTCGCCATCAACTTCACTCTCTAATTCCACTTGCAAAATATGCGTTTGATTTTAACTTTAAAATGTCGCGGCACATTTTACATCCAGCAGCATGTTAGCTGGATGAAAATATACTTATTAAAACATATCATTAAACATTAAGATATTACTTTAGCTTTCAACAATGGAAGAGAACCATGCAAATAAATATTTGTTTAAACAATGAAAACGGTTTGAATCGCTTTGCAACAATGAAAAGTATTATGCTAAAAAATATTTTTTAAATACATTAAAATTAAAGAAAAAATTGTACGTCAACTTAATTGATATCATTGAAAAGGTAATCTTTTGCGCTTTCAGATGGTGTAGAAATGATTTTTGTGCTGTAATATTTTCGAAAGTAATTAAGGGAAAAAAATGCAAAAATTTCGCTTAATTTTTAATGAATTAAAATTTTTTAAAAAGTCTCCGAGGGGCGCATTCCCACCCTCCAAAGTATATTTGTGCCACATTTCTTAACTCTAGGTCCAGCGGCCTGGTCTGTAGACTGCCAACACACACACATTCTCCTTTATTATTAGTTGAGATGATTATAATGTCGAACTTCAAAAAGTATTGTTTAAAGCTCAGAACACTTTTTTGGGGATTTTTTTTCTATTTTTCAAATTTGCTTACAGATCAGAATGGTCCGATTTTTTTCGCATTTACCAGACTGACTTTCAAGTCAAGAGTGCTGTCAGACTTTGTGTCGGAGTTATTTGTACTAGAAAAATTGTGTTAAAAAGTTTTATAATTTTTTTTACCATTTTACCAGACTGACTTCCAAGTCAAGAGCGCTCTCAGACTTTGTGTCAGAGTTATTTGTATTAGAAAAATTATGTTAAAA